>LRSR01012214.1:0-16907 GCA_001579985.1 Hypsibius dujardini | reverse complement strand
ATCTATGTTGTACATGTATTTGGTCTGAAAATGCATGAATAATGAGAGGCCAAGATTAATTTGGCTTTCTTATCAAAACTGATTGAACCCAAGTCATCTTACATTGCATCAACAACCTTCTGTTGCAAAATTTGGTAAAAGTTAGAATGTACTGTAAGATATTGGACAAAGTTAATTGATGGTATTGAATTGGTCAGGCGTGAGAAAACATTGAGCACCAAGTATGCACCCCATGGTTAATCAAATGACTTAGAGAAAATGAAAACTCCATTTTCGATTCGTGAAGCAAGCAACAGCTGATTTTCCTGGCTCTCAAATGATAATGTCCTCTGCTAAACAGGGCCTTGATAGCAATCTACCAGTGATTGTGACTGAATTACTAAACGTATTTATCGTTAGTTTAAACAGCAATTATAAAAATACGATCGGCACCAGTTGTAACCGGTACTGACACTGTCAACAGGAAACAACTTAAATGACTTTGTCGCGTAACGTTGAGTTTCAAATATTAACCATACAATCATAATCGAGTGAAATCGTTATTATGCTATCAAAATCTTATGCATTCGTGAGGGCGACCTTACTAATTATTTCCTGGGACGCTTTACTAGTGGTAACAGTGCTAACTTGTGTTTCGGATAACGCTGATTTCGTAATTTATGCGTCAAAGCTTCTTCAAAATTTCAGGCATCCCGAAGATACATCGCAGAGTTTGCAGCCGGTGAACCAGTTTTGTTGGCTTGCTCTGGACCCTTCGATGGCGGAACCCTACGCATTACACAAGCATTCTATACTGAATCATTCGCACCGCTCGGAAATAGTTGCGCCATTCCCAAGAAACCCTGTCGGGGTATCGATATATCACGGGAGATTCGGGCAATCTGCGAATGCAGCGTATCTTTTGTCCTGCAGCCGTCATTCATGGAGCCATTCAAAATGCTGGGAATTGCGTCGGATCTGCTAGAAACATGAGGCTGATGATTTTTTACACATGTGATTACAGTTTTAAATCACACCAGGACTTCGTGGAAGATCAGGCATTGCTGAAGGGCGTCGGCTGTGCTGGTTCACAATCAAATCATTCTACAGAAGTGGTGGCAGAGGTTGGTTGCTGCGGGAACACCAGTAGAGCCTATTGTGGTAGAAATCTGCCCTCTAGATGTCACCACAATGGGTCGAACGAAAACAATCTGTATTGGTGCAACGAAGGAGAAGCCCCGTTGCTTATTCGGACTTGCTCGACAGGCTGCAAGTCCAGACCTGCTGACAATGACTTTTGCAATTCCGAATAACAAAACGATATTGGGTATCGCCTAGAGACTTACTTTTGGCAAAGAATTGTCCTAGCCCCACCCCCGCTGGGCATAATTTTGATAAAGCTCCGAATACGTCAAGCTCAAGAAAAGTGAGCTAGCTTTTGAACCGCATCAGGTTTATCTTATCATGTCGGAATGCATTAAAATTTTCAAGATGTTCTGTCCCTGGTCAATTCCGGGATTGTCCAGCAGCGTGTTTTCCACAATTAAATTCAAACCCCTACTCCTCAATCTTAAATAAAACATTCAAGGCAATACCCTGAACGCCCATTTCAAAGCATTTGCGTCCGGCTTTCATAGTTCTGCCCGTTGTAATACCGACTAGAGGTTGAATCGGAGCAAAAAATGCCATTGAACAGGAGACTCAGAATTTGTCAAAATCTTCATTGCCATTGTTTCGACGCCTGGGCTCATACTGTGCGAGTAATTTCCAGCACATTTGGGGAAATTTTTCGTCATTAAATATTTTGCAAATGCAATAGCAATTTGAACCAGTAAAAAAGCGTTTACCGGTAGCGTGGTGAGGATGATCCCAAGGCGCGCTCAGTGACGTCTCAGAGCGCACCGACAAGCCTGAAAGATAAAACTCCTTCTGGAAGCAATCACTCTCGTCAAATTAACTCGATATTTTTGGGCAGTCCAAACTATTTTGCATGTCACATTTTTAATAAAAAAAAATTTTAATTACTAATTTACTGAAAACTAATTTTTCTGTTAATTTTTTTAACTAGTACATTTCAGAAGACAACATGAATAAAATAAATTAGTTTAAATTAGGTTTGATAAGAATTATTTGAAATGTTCTGTTGGTGAAACGAGAGGAATGAGAGGGCGTCCCAGAATGGGAATTATGAAGAGAATGAAATTCAGAGGGGTTCTAAAACTAGAAAAAATAATTCGTACCAGAAGTAAGTTCCTACCCAGTAATTCACTCCACGCGACAGACACAATGTTTTGCATTTCACCTTCTCTGGTTTGATGATCTTGGAATTTCTTGTTTTTGTGACACTACATATTGTTCCCAGATTCAGCAGTGTAGTTTAATGAGAATTTGCTTCTCAAATTATCCAGACTGTTTTGCGTTATTCTTGAATGAAGTGCAACAAATGTGACATGCCGCAAACGGTGGTGCGATTATCTGCGAAGAGTATAAAAATCGGTTGTAAATGAGCCGGCAGCGCGTAACGCACAAAGAAGAAAATCGAGAACTTTGAATGATTTTCACATCGGACTGTAGCACTGCAAGTTCGCGGTGGCCGAAGTGAGTGTTGAAACGTTTTAGGAAATGTAATGACCATCACAAAATGATTTTCTCGCTTAAAAGCTGAGCAAGCAGACTACTTTATCATCTGGTGTTCAAAATTAGGCGTTTTGTTGTAGTCATTGTTTGTCGAAATAAAATTTCCAATCGGTAAGAACTACATAACCCAGAGACCGAAAAGTAAAACCGGATTTTATACCGCGTAATTAGATCGTTTTTCGTGACACACAAGGCTATCAGCGGCATATTAAAATATTACAGCTGTTTCTTGCTCTATGTTTTCTGTTTTTTAGTGTAATCGGTGCGGCAGCCGATAATTGCATGAGTCCAAGTGACCAGAATGCAGCGGGCCAACGGTCTCGGCCAAGAAAATGCGGAAAGTTTAGGGGAAATACATTTCTGTTATTGCAACGGATGCCCTGTGGTCAATACGCTCGGTCAGCCTTAGCTAAAAAGAAGAAAATTATGGTACTGTTTAAATGTCGTTTTGCTTCAGTTTTCCCTCCTGCCGTCAAAATATCCAAGTCTGGTAAGTACCTTCTCAAAACACTGTCACTAAATCATGCGAAAAAATACTTGTAAAATAAGTTTTTTTCAGATATTTTGTGTGTGGCATGTTATTCAAATAAAATTTTGATATTTTTTGCGTATGATTTAAGATGCCCCTTAGCCGCCCGTATTTACATATAACTTTTACAAGATAGTTTAGTTCAAAAAGATTCAGGGTAATTAGGATGGGATGTGAACAACTGTTACGTCACTCTGTCAATAATTTTTTGATTTAATGAATTTGCCGATTTTTTTGGCGAAAGAATTCTGGGGTCCGAGTGGTGTATGCGGCGACTGCGAGTATTGAACAAATATTACCGTTAACTTCAACTGTTATATCGGGCTTGCACATTTTCGGACGTAGTAGTAATTTGAAAAGAATTTCACGTGTCTTGCCTGTTCTACTGTTGCTTGAATATCTTAATAAAAGACTTATTTGAAAAACAATCTGATTTTTTCGATATGTTTTACTAGCTCGACTTTTTTCTTTCAAAATGCGGCACCTAACGGGTAGAAACTTATTTTTCGGAAAAGTCATTCACACATATTCCTCAAAGTTAGGCATTACGTATTCGCCAAAGACAAACCTGTTTACAAAGCCTTTGTCCCGGGGACTGTAATACATTCTTGATTTTCAAAGCATAATATTTAAGGTGTTAAACTTATTGAAATATAAACTTAAACAAATTGGGACAGTGTTCCCACTTCAAAATTTTGCCAACGAATTAGAAAAATTTAAAATCCACAAATGTAGTGTGAAACAGCGATAAGAATCGTTGCTTGAGAGCGTCTTCAAGCCAAACATATTCTAAGGAAGCTTCCTTGAAATTTTTTCAATTCGCTTCCCCGCCGTTTCCGCTCCGCATAGGTAGACAACCTTGGATTTCAAGCCTTTTTCAACCTCAGACTTCGTGAAAATAAGAGTTCTCAGCTTTTGCGTTTAATCAACATTGAAATACAGTTGTAGAACGTAAAATTACTGTATACAGCATTTAAAAGTGCAGCGGAATTGTGAGATTGTAAACCCAAGTTTGAATTTTTTTCACAGTGACCGTCATTTAGATTAGATTCCTGAACAAAAGGAAAACAGTTCTGGTTTCCATTGCTTCCCTTTTATCAAAAATAATTGAATCAAAAAATGTGTTCGTTATTTAAAAACCACAAACTGGAATTAAATATTTGAAAAGTTTACAGTAAAAGAAAAACGAATCACAAAAGCAGCTGCAGTTATACTCTTTTGTCATCCAGATAAGCCTCAAGAGTAACACATCTAGCACTGGGTACGTCTATTGCCCGATTGGAAGTGCCCTCTGTGGGGAAGATTGATAGGATCCAATTGTCAAGTCACGCTTCAAGAGCAACCAATCGAAAACTGGCTTTTTTTACTGCATCGACGGAAGGATCCCCTGTGGATTTAGCTGCTATAATCCTTCGGAAAATATGTTTCAAAAATAACATGTTGAAAACCGGTTACTACTGTCCAACTGGAAGCATCTTGTGCGGAGACAGTCGTATCAAATTGGCGACAACCACTTGTTTTGCTGCGACTCTGTGGAACCAACGGGAACACGGCCTTGTTCATGCCCGAATGGTGAACTGCTTTACAAAACTGGATTTGCATATCCGAAATCGCCTTAAAGGGAACTATCCTTAACGATTTTTGTGTTTCTGCTTACATAATTTTGTCTGTCAGATAAATTTAGCTAACGGTCGGTTCATTTTGCACTGAGTTGTAACAGTTCTCGTTATTTTGCGTTGCGCTTTTAATCCTTGTGAGCAGATGTTAGTATCACATGCACAGCTACCTTAAGAGGTATTCGCCGTTTTGGTTTATACGAAAAATAATCTGTTTTATCATACATTTTCGACATCGTTTAGTATTATATTGTATGTAGCGTACTAACTCTTTGTCTTTAATTTCGAGAAATTCACATGACGTTATAGAAATCCTTCCCGTCGGCGGTGTCTTAACCTCAAATTTCAATGGATAAATTCTTGCGCTTTAGTTGACTTAAGGGTTGTTGACACGATATTCCAAATTGCCTAATCGCTTATTAAAATAGCGATTTTTTAACCAGCAGCTCAAAAGTTAGCGGATGTGCCGAACATTACCGAAAAAAAAGTTTTTTATTTTTTTTGGCGGTCAACGACCAATAACTTGTGAAGTTGAGCCTAAAACTACTAAAAATCACTATTAGCTTTTGAATAAACCCAAAACCCACTGATCAGAAATGTATCTACCGTTCATGGTTTGCAAGGAACCGCCGCCGAGGAATAAAACACTGTTAGCGTCGCGGGCTTTTCTGTTTTGATATAAACACCATCAAAAAGCAATTAAAATCCAAAGTTTGTGATAAAATATGGTGGTTTGTAGTAAAACGGAGGTTCAGTGTAAATAAAAGTATGTATGACGGCACCTGTCGGTTAATCGAACTCAATGTTTGGTTACAACTGGATTGTTGCCTTCTCCTTAGTTCTTACAGTGTTTCCAAGCGTTCAATTTTATCTTTAAAATATCATATTATCTTTGATGACTCTGGCGGTTGCAAAAATTCCTGTAGAGTTTCACATCGTGTTGTTGGTAAGTAATTATTCTGACGCTTTATTCGTAAGGATGAGTGAGCGTTCAGTATGTTACTTTTGCTTGAAACACTTAAAGACATCTCATGTGCAAAAAAATGTGCTACACGCGGGCTTTCACAGATAGTGTTAGTCTACCTGCTTTCGTTGGACGGAATCACTCACAATTGTGATTAAATTCGACAAAACCGGTCCAATAAAGCAAAATATTTTCCTAATGACGCGTCACAACCCCCGTCTACAATTACAAGCTCATAGAATGGCGTGACGTGGTTTTTGTGCTGATAAAAAAAACGTCGATTTTCGTGTGTCTTTCAAATAATATTTTCGTCATGATACAACGAGCGACAGTACAGAACTAACGAGATACATGTTCTGCGGAGTACTGCATTATTGGGAGATGCTGTTGTTGGAACTTCCTCCGGATCCTGAAAATGGGTAGAAATAACTTGGGGCTTGTGATAAATTTTATAACATTTCTTTTCCTCAGTATTCCCGTACTGGGTCGTCCGGCCTACAACTTTGATCCCGGTAATTCATGCAATTTTCTACACTCCAATGCTAGTATTTGTAACCAGTACTGAAAGCTCATGAAAGTTGGTGTATTATTGTATTTATCATAGCTTTCTCCGTTTGACAGATTTGGCACCCGACGATTCCAGTCATGTACCTCAATCCAAGGTGCCTCTATTCGAGAGCGACATTCTCGGGATTGATGCAAGATCTCTTCAAACCGGCAGTGCCCCGGTAAGAAATCATCACACCCCTTATGAATTTGGATTTCATGAACCTCCTGTTAATAGAACATGGGTCGAAACGGCGTCAGTGATGAAAACCTCCGATGGAAAAATAATCGAGTGCCCTTCCAGTTCTCCAAGACATACGGTAAGTTATATTTGTCTCTGTGAAATATGTATTCAAACAGACATTCAAGAAATCAACGTTTGTAGTGTACGAGCAAGACAAGCACGATTTAGTGTTGAAGGCCATGGAAGGCATCGAGAATTCGACATGCATCCGATTTGTTCAACGTACCACAGAAACGGAATATTTGCTGATTATTGCTGATGCCAATCGGTAAATCCCAATTTTTCAGTTTGCTGTAGTTTTTAATTTTCAAATGAAGAACAGTGCATGAATAGAATATTTAAATAATCATGAAGTTTTAAAACGTACATGACTTTGACAGGTGTACGTCTTACATTGGAAACTACCACAAAGCAGAGCAGCAAGTTTTGCTCAGTCTTTCACGTAAACAAAATGTGAAAACACGATATTCGGACACAAGTAACCGTTTTTGATATTTAGAATGTTTTATAAACCAAACCTATGGAATTGCGCAGCATGAACTGATGCACGCACTAGGTACAACTTCTTTCCCATATCCAGTGCGAAAAATCAAACTAATAGTTTTTTTTGGAAGGTTTTTATCACGAACAAGCTCGCGCGGACAGAGACGACTTCGTCGAAATCAATTTCGACAACATCCCCAAAAGTAGGTAAATGTCTTGCGTCTATATTACTTCTGACCATCTGTTGAAATATCCCTTTTCAGCCGAGAAGAGCCAGTTTCAGAAATACGACAATAGTCTCGCATTTGGTGAACCTTACGACTTTGGTTCGATCCTCCATTACGGGATGTTCGATTTTGCCGTTGACTCAACTCAGTGGACCATCCGACCTAAACCACAATATTCCGGCAGGGAGATCGGCCAAAGACGGCACCTTAGCCCGATCGATATCAACAAAATCAACAAAATGTACAGTTGTACAGGCTATCCAGGCGTTCCTAGCGTTTCGCTCGGTGGAACAGGTACCACGACATGTTTTGTTCTAAAAATTATGGGCGTTGTATTCTAAAACATTTTTATTGCCGCAGATCCAGATTTCGAAACGCCCCACCGCGGATGTTATTACCCGTATCAAGCGACGAATCTTGACGGCCTAGCACGCTATACCGTTCGAAATATAGATCCAAGCCTGTGTTCATATATCAACGTTGTTAAAGGCAATCTCATCAGCGCTGGAATAATCCAAGCGGAGTTTGACAGAGGTAATACGTTGTTTACTGACATCGAATTGAAAAATAATCTTTCTCTCATATCGTCCTCAAATGAGAACCAGCAATACAAATTGTCCACTTGCTCAAAACATTTTAAGTTGTGTTCATTGTTAATTTGTTATGCTTTTCAAAAACAGAGTACATTAAAATGAGTACGGAAGTTTCTGGAAATTTATTGAGATTAAAAATTTAGAGCGGAGACCCCCAATAACTAGCGAACTGTATTCAAAGTTAAGAAACGCCGAGGGTGGAGGCATATGATTAACCTACAGTTCATTTCGATATAAAATTATTTATCACACTATAAAAAAATACCATTTTAAGGGCAGGTTAGACAACTTAAAATCCGCTTTTCACGATTACCGTTCGAAATCTAAATCCAAGCCTATGTTAAATTAAAATAAAATTTCAGCTTAAGTGTGATTTAAAATTTTAAAATTTGAGACTTGTACTGAAAAAAGAATTTAGTTCAAAACAGAATTTCCGTTTGAAAGCTATTCCAGAACCCTTTTTTTACTCTGTTTCATGTATTCTAGAAAAGAAAAATAAAATGGGGGGATAAAGGTGGCTAGGAATTTTTCATCTATATTTCAAATATATTAGAAAACCGCGTCGACTGATTGGCTGACGCGCAGACTGGACCATGCCTTTGATCGATCGATGCTCAAGATGACTTGCTCACTCACGACTCTCAAAAACGGGGCATCAACTTAAACAGTCCTCGGGGTGACAATGACAACTCACTACACAAAGAAGCCGCCTGAGAACAATGAGAGTTTTACTTGTAGCGAGTTGTCCCCTACACACTGTGGAAACGGGACAACTCACTACACATTTATGGTTTTATAATGTGTAGGAGTTGTCCCTTTCCCATAGTGTGTTGGGTACAACTCGCTTTCCAATTACGTTTAATGAATTTCCTACAAGATCTCTAATCTTTGTCGCCCTATTTAAGAATTTTAACTTCCGACCAAGTTATCTTTCCGGATTTTTACGACCTAGGCGCACCCTAAGCGCACAAGACAAACAGAAAACGTTATAAATAATTTAAAAACAATGGAGAGACCAGCGCGATATCTGCGGGATGATAAAAAATGACATTTTTTCAATTTCTCAGATCAAAAAAATGTTGTTCCGCAGCAAATTTACCAATAACGTTGTTTTGACTAAGCTAAAAAAAATTCTTGTTATTTGGCTTTCGCCCAACAGTTTATTCGAATCACAAAATCATCCAAAAGAATTTGATTTTCTTTATGATGCTGGAAAGAAATCAGACCTATACCTATACTAAAACCTATGTGAACCTATACTAAAAAAGAATATATTAGAACATTTTCTAACATCTGTCAAATTAATAAAGCAAAATTCGATATTTAAACTGAAATTAATTTGCATGAATTAAGTTGAACCACAAACTCAACCGTTCAGTTTTCTGTTTAAACTAATTTGTTGAAAACGTCTAACTCCGCCTCAACTACTATTTTTCCACAATAATATTAGCTGCTAAGAATAAATTGAACTAAAGCTCACGTGCACATACGTTGAGATGCACTTACCAGAGTTATATTTCGCTCAATTACGTTTGCGTAATAATAGCCAGTCACATTTACTCATTTTCCCTTTTTAGAACCAAAGAGCAGGCAGGCATTTTTGAGTTCTCGAGCCAAATTTATGAAGTTTGTTTTCGAACAATCATGGAATTGGAACCACTCACTCGATAAATTCAAAAAATTTAAATTATTGCTGAATTTGAGAGCGCTGTGTCATAAATAATATTTTATTGTTGCGGCTTTCGCGAGCAATGCTGAACGGCTAGCGAAAACTCTGGCGTAAATTCGCGAAAAAAGAACCTTATCTAGTTCTTCATCTCCCGTTTTGAAATGTGGAAAGATTGAATTGCATTGTGGTTTAGAATACGACACGAAGCTATTCCTTGACAGAACATAGGTTGAACTGGATCTCTCAGCAAAACTTCTTCATCTCATTATTTTTGTATGGCTTCTGATTTTGAAAGCATGTTGTACATCCTAGCGAGTTTGGAATAAAGCTCCCAGTACTTCACTTTTTGGAAACAGGTCTGACAGTTTGTTGAATAAATTTAATTTGCAGATATCCTGCACAAGCTAAACTCCTTCAAGAAGAGTTATCCCAAACTGAAAACTCTGCTCAGCTTGAGCGAAAGGGATTTCTCGACCCTAATGGAACTGACACAAAACCTCGCGAAGCGACACAAATTCGCACGAGCAGCTGCAAAAAGCTTACGGAATTGGGGATTCGATGGAATTGATGTGACTATAAAGATGGATCCAGGGCGAGTGATTAAAACCGACAAAACCACCGTTACATCATTTTTTGAGGTTTGGTACTAATAAATTAACCGATGTGAATAGTTAATATTCCTTCTTTTTCCTGGCAGAAATTGCGGCAAGTGTTTGAGATTGACAGCGTAGAAAGAGACATGACGCGCTTGGCTATTTCCGTTGTCGTCTTCTCTGAATCAGCCGACTCGGCTCTTATAGATGCCTCCAGTTTAGAAAGGTAAGGACCATATTTGTATATGTTTTTTTGCAAAACAAATGAATGCTAATTTATGCCCTTTCCAGTTTCGTCGACATCGTTAACGTGGCTGCGTATGACTTGGGAAGCTCAACAACAAATCGAAACGCGGTTGTCCATCATTCGCCAACTCTTTTAGGTCCGCTTGGAGTGAAGCAGCGTTACAACTTGGTACGAGTACAGACACTGAAATCTCTGATGAACGAAAAGTGTTTTGTAAAAATACGTGCTTTAATTTTTCTTCTGTAGACTAAACCATTGCGTATAATAAAACCAGCCCAAAGCATTTTCTTTCGAGTTTTCACTTGTAAACAGAAAATTCAATTGGCTCGAACCATAATTTTTTAGAAACGTTCACCAGGCTGTTGCGAAACCGGATTCGATTACTCAAAAATTCTGATTAGGATATCGACTAATTAAATTGAACTCACTTTTGGGTGGCGATCTCAGAATTTTATAGTTGCACTACAGCACATTTTCAGCGCGATCACCGTCATACCGTGGTCAATTAGGAGGATGCTTCAGCACTGTTTTTTCCGCAAGTAACTTACCCTGGTTTAGCCAAAGTTTGTCTGCATAATAGTTGGAAAACAAAATTTAGCAAATTTAGCCTCTGTGTATCTATGTGTCTGTCTGTCTGTCTGTCTGTCTGTCTGTCTGTCTGTCTGTCTGTCTGTCTGTTTGTTTATCCGTCCTGTCTGTCCATCTGCGTGTTTGTGTGTCTGTTTATTGTCTGTATGTCTGCGTATCTGTCTGTCTGTCTGACTATCGGTTTGTTTTTTTTTGTCTTTCCCTGCCTGTTTATCGGTCTGTCAGGCTGTCTGGCTTTTTTGCATCAGTATTGCCTTTGCTTATGTCTGTTTGTATATGAGTCTGTAGGTACGTCTGACTGTCTGCAAGTCTGCTTTTCTGTCCATCTGTTTGTGTTTGTATCTTTTCAACTGCCCGTCTGGTCTCAGTCTGGTTGTCAGAGTGTCTGTATGCCCATGTCTGCCTTTCTGCTTTTATTGCTTGACGCATGCTTGTGTATCTAGCTGCCTTGGTTTTCTTCTGTCTGTCCATCTGCTTCTACTCGTCGCCTTACAGACGATCGTTATAATTTCACAGATCATGGGGCAGTTTAAGATAGTTTTCAAGTGAAAGGTGGTCTGCTCTTGCCAACGCGACGGGCTTGACAGAATAGCGAGTTGCAAAAATATATGTGAGATCAGGCATTTCGCCCGACTCAAAAATGTAGTTGTACCGACTCGACCTTTCTTTTTTTACCGTTGAAAAATGTTATTAGAAAATCATCGACTTCCATGCCCACTGGTATTTGGATATTATTTTATTTTCTCTTGAATTGTTGTTGAATATTCACATTTTGAGCATAATATCTGTTTACTGAACTCTTTTATTCAGAATTCAAGAAACTCATGTTCTCAAGAATGCGGGTTCAGGGACCGAGGTCCGCATACCTTCGCCGTCTCGAGTCTAATCTCGATTAGTTAATGTTGTTCCATACATTTACTAGCGTTTAGTCACTAGCTAAAGCTCTTTAAAAAGCACCAGGTAAAGTTTTGTAGGTAATGTCTGCTAATTTTTCAGTTATTTTTCCGGATAATTCTTTCAAAAGAAGCTTTGTGAATAATTATCGTTCATTCCTTTCACGAATAGAATTCCATCATGGGAATGTGGTCGTCACAAGGATTTCCAAAGTACAAACTGGTGGCCGGTGTACCGTTCTATGGTCGCGGCTGGCTCCTCAGTGACTCCGACGACCACGAATTAGGCGCAACAGCCCTTACCTGGATCACGGCCAGCGAGCATACTGGGGAAACCAGAAAGTGGCCGTTTTACGAAATTTGTCTGAGAATCAAGTCAGACGGTGCAACGGACGTTTTCGACACGCAAATACAAGCGTCATACGCTTACAACGATGCCTGGTGGATTGGCTACAATGATGTCCGAACCGTCCAAGCAAAAGTACGTTTCATCATTCATTTTATTCACATTTTTTAAATTTGCTAAACATTCAATGGATCGTTATTTTGTTTTAGGCGAACTGGGTGAAGAATAATGGATATGGTGGTGTCTACGTCAAAGATGTGTCCCAGGACGACTTTCGAAACATTTGTGGACTGGGACAAAATCCACTGCTCAAGACTCTTAAAAAAGCGTTTACTTGACCCGAATGCTGAATTGTTCCAATTTCTTTCTTTTTTTTATCTGTAGTTGTACGATAATTTTATACAATGTGTTAGCGATTTTGCTAGATCCAAAAACTCCACAATAAAAAATTGTGTTCTAAAATTCTTAAATACGCTTTTCCCTTGAAAACTGTATATCGTTCAGAAAAATTATTCGGAAATTCGTGAAAATGGTGGGACAGGATTTGAGATCAGAGTCTCACGCAAATTAGTTATTTCGAAAAAAAACGTTCCAAAGTTTCCCGAACTCTGTTTACTGCTAGCTCTGTACTCTCCTCAACTTAACTGGCTCAGGTTTCCCTCAATATGGATTTTACGTTGAGCCAATCACACGGCGTTTCGCTCTACTTTGATTATTTCGAATTCTTAAAAAAAATACTAGTAAAGTAGTAGCGTAATACTATTAAAATCATATTTTTTCCCTGTATTTTGATTAGTTATTTTCGGTTTTCAAAATCGTAAAGTGGTTGCTAAAACATTTATTATATTTATTCCGAAAAAGAAAAGAACACGCAACACAAAGAAAGTTAAATGAAGGCGAGTTAAATGAATCAGTTTGAAAAAAGTATGGAGTAAAATGCTGTTTCTTTAATAGTTTTACTGAACTAAAATGTTTTTGCTAAATGATTTTATCGGACAAAATATTTTCCGCGCAATGATTTATGCATCATGAATTTATTGAGCGAAAAAGAATCGTCGAGCATAAATGCAAAAAGCGTTTGAACCAGCGGGCGCTCCATAGGCCTAAGCAACCACATGACAGAATGACATTAAAAACCCAGCTTGCCTTCGGTTCGCCAGTCTTGCCTTTAATCGCCAAGCGTTAATCGATAGCTAAAGCCAGTCCATAAAGTCAGAAAAATAACACTTGGTAGCAACCGGCAAATACCAAAAGGTTATTCGAAACAAATATGAATTTTTAATTATCTAAAATAAGTTGAGTTACGTTACGTTTATTTAAGTCAAGTTAAGTTAAGTCAGAGAAAATAAATTTTAGTGCAGTTAAGGTGAGGTAATCTAACTTACTTCAAATCACGTTACCTTACTTCAAGTTAAGTTAATTAAGCTAAGTTAAGCTACGTCAAGTTGGGTCAAGTCGAGTTATGCTGAACTAAGTTAGCTCAAATTAAGTTAAGTCAAATTACGTTGCGGTGCATTACGTTACGTGAAGTTGATTTAACTTTATTTGAGCCACGCTTTGTTAAATTAATTGTTTTATTATTAATTTAATTTAATATGTAATATAAATTAATAAACCCACGGTTTGGGTTGGGCGGTTTGGATTCCAAACCGCGTACACGTAATCGTAAACCGCACACGTTCAAACCGTTAACGTAACGGTTTAGGCGGTTTGAGTTGCACGACAGAAAATTAAGTCTAAAGAATACTGTTGAATTGTATTGCTCATATTTTAAAGCAGTATGTTATCTACAAATATCAGTACAATCTGAGCAATACAATTCGACGGAATTCTTAGACTTAATTTTCTGTCGTGCAACTCAAACCGCCTAAACCGTTACGTTAACGGTTTGAACGTGTGCGGTTTACGATTACGTGTACGCGGTTTGGAATCCAAACCGCCCAACCCAAACCGCGTAATTGCCATCCCTACGTGGGAAAAAAATACCCGTACTTTCATTTGACAACAACTTGACACTGGAAATATGAACTGCTCTCAACATCGACAACTGCCAAATTGATTTGAGTAAAACTGCCTTTTCCCTACTACCTTGACCTCAACATCGCCCACTTCCACTTCCATCTTACCTTTTGGAGTTTGGTTGCTTTATTCGTTTACGGTTTGGTTGATTGGCTGATCGGAAGTTGATGTAGATTTTTCAGTTGGAGGAAGCACATTCCCCCCCCCCGCAGTATTTCTCCAGTTTCGCATCTCCTGCCTCCCTACTCAAAACTCAAGACCGGATTTTAGCGCAGAGCTCGATTTTTAATACCGATCTCGTTTTCTTGCAGGAGAAATCTTGAGATCCGGCAAAGAATTTGCAGCCGCGTTTCCCTGTTGTGGTTTTTGCCCCTGCTCTTTTTTTCCGTGGCCATTTCTCTCCGATTTTTAGTTTTCTTGTTTATTCCGCCCTATTCTGAAAGCTTTCACCTAGCACTTAGCCTAGCACAACAGGAGGCAGAGAAGTGCTATCCAAATTAACAAATTAATCAGCAGTAGTTGAATTTAAATTTCTTCTTGCCACGCGATTCCACTGGTGGAATGTACGACCCTTTGCGTGGCTGGCCCCGCATCTGCGAGTTGTGCGGTCGGACGGGATTCCAACCTTCAAGACGGGCACTCAGGATGGTCTTATTGCCCCGTTTTTTTATCTGTATTGACCTCTGATTGCATTGACTCATATCACGAGAGACTTTAAGTCCGATAATTTTTGCCAACGAAAATGTTGCTGGTTAATACAGGGAGATATTTGTTGACAGAGTTGTTGCGCCGCAGACCATAAAACATCAAATTTCTACTTGTAGGAATGGATGAGGAAATATGGTTTTGTGGTGTGGAAATATTTGTAAGAGAAATTTGAAGAGGGTATCCGAAAAAATATAATGACGACCCATTTGGAGTTTGACATATGCAAATCACCCCAATTCAGGTCACAGTCAACCACTTGCAACACGGCTCTGCTCGTGCTTTCATTTTTTTCATTTTGTGCTTCAGTTACGGTGACTCTACCGAACAGGCTTTACGTATTTATTCGAAATATTTGGCAACCTTAACCGAGATCAGCGCCAATAAATTAGCTAAACTGGGCCTCCGACTGATGCATCAAAAAAGCGATAAACAACTTAGCGCATTTTGAATTTGATCACGAAGGAAAACTAGAAATAAAGAAACGTTCGATGTTTTTTGGCCGTATTTTTTGGGAGAAATCGTCCAACGTCATGGATGCACAAGCTCCAGCAAAAACCTGAACTGGCCAATTAGCATGTGGGTCTGACACGCACATGCCTATTTGAGCCTCAAAACCCGACTGCCCAATGGTGTTACTCTAACTGTACGTGTCCGACTATTGCAAGTTGCCTGTACTAAATAGTACTCGTACCGGGGTACCGGTTGTTACGAAAAAACGGCAGTTACAGGTGCGGACTTTATCTTTGCAAAAGTTTAAAAGTAAATCAGCGCGCGTGTTGTCAATTTGGTTGAATAATCACTTACTAGAAAGATGACGAATACCCATTCAGTTGCCAAATTAAAAATGTTAATTAGTTAAACTTGTTTATGGCGGCATGAACTTGTTGAAGATCGTCAGCTTATATGGACGTTCCAGATAGTTGATCTTTCATTTATTTTTCCGACAAACTGAAATCAGTATTTTTGTTCTTCAATTTTGCAATTAGCCTTCTGCTTGTCCATAATTGTTTTACTGCTAACCAAACCGCTGGAGGGATTGTAATGAGGCAACTGTAATTCAAAGACGAAATTTGGGTGATGGTGTTTTTGTTTGTGGAAGTCTCACTTCTAAAAAACAAACAGTAATCAGTACCGCAATACCATTACAGCAAATTTATATATACATGCGACATGTATTACCCATGTCTCAGTTGTTCAAAAAAGTAAAACCAGCTTCTGAGAGAAAGATCGTGTGGTCTAAATGTTTTCAGTTGTTTGAAGCAAACAAAATCAAGCTAAAATGGAAACTCATTTCACAATTGCTAGAGTTTGGCTGCGCCATCTCGAATATTTTGTTTTACTTTTCTATGGTTAAGAAAACCTATTGCAAAGTGGATTGCGCTCAGCAGATTCTATTTTCATTGATTTAGCTGCTTAAATAAATTTTTACAATCAGACTACTTTAAATAGTCCTTGTGCTAACTAACTAGACTGAGTGCTGGGCGTCTATTTTAGTTTTCAAACGAAAACCCCAAAAACAATTTTGAGGTTTATTTCTAGTAGTAGCCTCACTATCTGTAGTCTCACTATCATAATTGTCTTTTTCACTTCGGTCGTGTGTTACTGCGTGTCCATGTGCGTGCGCCCGCTCTTAAATAACAAAATGCATGTGACTTATGCGGAGTTAAACCAGTCGTTATAATTGTGAGATTGCAGTATCATAATTAAAAAAATTTAGTTTGCCATTGTGGTTCAAAAACATTTTTGGCGGAATTTCAAAGTTTGGGACAGGCAAGTCGTTTGAACGAAGTAGGTAACGTGGACCATTGTACCTAAATATGCGAGTATCTAGGTATATAAAAATATGAATACAGCTATTCAGACAGGTTTATCATTCTATAGCAAGCGATATCAGAATACAGTAGCACATATGTATGCCAGCACCTAGGTACATAAGTACATAGGTACAACCTGTCGAATAGGTAAATTGCAAAATAGCAGCTAGCGTCATAGCATCTTGGTACCTAACATATCAGTACCTAGGTAT
>LRSR01012213.1:0-11348 GCA_001579985.1 Hypsibius dujardini | reverse complement strand
TGTTAGGTCTACCAACCGTCAGTTGGATAGTTAACAAGTTTATTAGACTGATAGTAAAGACCGTTAGAGAAATAAACTGGAAGAAAGGAAAGAAGAAGTAGAACTGACTGTAGAAATAATAAAACACATTATTATATAGTAAAGTTTTAACTATAGAAATGAAGGTAAATGGCACATACATCAGAATAGGGTTAATAGAGTGGACAGAGTTACAAACTAGTATGATACTCGTGAGTTAAAGAACTATCATGATTGGATATGGAGACTTGTTGGGCGTGTCCAACACTCGCAGGAAAAAACACGCGAAATGGTGATAAACATTTCCACTATTATTTCGTGTCCTATAAGTTTCAACGTAAGGAATATGTGAATTATTTAGCGCCGTTGGGGCAATTCTCGGAGACCTTGCAAGCTCGCTCATCGTGACGGTCTGCCCTTAGGAGCATGCATCGATGGCATTAAAGCAGCATATGCTGTTTTACCCAGCAAATCACCCACCACATCACTCTACCTCCTCGAGGCAATTTGATCTCCCTCTCTCTCTCTCTCTCTTAATTTTATTGTGTTCGAACCGGTGTTTTCTCTCCCAGGTTTCGCATAATTTTCGTGGAATTCCGTGCCGTTTATAGCGCAATAATAATATGACTATCAAGTCGGTCCGACGAGTAGTACTCCGTGTCGTGGCCTTTTCTATTTCTGACCATCCCGTTTGATTTTGATCACATTGTTCGCAACCATGTCTGTCGCGTTGAATGAGACAGCTCATTTGAGTAATTTGAGGCACGTCAATTTCTCTTCATTGCTGGCGCATCTTCCGCGGGCCTTCTCCAATAGTAGTCACTTCAATGTCACCAGAGGTAATTCGTCAATGAACACCACGCTCAATCCGCTGGACTACTCGAAGGAACAACTCCAGCTGGTTAATAGCCTGGTACTTGGTATTTTGTACCCCATCCTGCTGGCATGCTGCACCATTGGGAACGTGCTCAATTTGATTGTCCTCTTCCGGGAGAAACCCAAGGGCAGTACGAACGTATACATGATGAGCGTCGCCATCTCTGATTTGTTTGTATTGTACGTGATGCTAAAGCTTTTGTCCAGGCGATTCTGCTTCTGACTCGATTCGAAACTGAGCGCGTCGCGTGAAAAAAGCGAAATAAGAGTTAATGGCGACTTGGTGTTTGTTTGTGCTGAAATTAAGCCGGGTCGCCGAACATGTTAGGAATGAACAATTGCTTTCAGTTTCAGTATCTCTTTTCACAGAAGTAGGTTGGTTTGCAAATTTTTGCTTTTCTGTATTATTTCAAATACGTCACGAGACGTCATCAGGTCCCCTTATCCCGTTTGGACATTCTTTCGAAAAGTTTATTGGACGAACTATCTCTGGTTTACTACTGTCGACGGCCTGTCGTGAAATTCAGACTGAAACAAGCGCCGGGTTCCGCTGAAGAACCAGACGTTTGCTATTTTTGTGTCAAAAAAGTCGTAGTTGCAAATCATTATCATTTTTTGTAGTACCTTTCAGAATAGGTACACCGTTTTGCGTCAAAAGACGTTGCAATTACCAATTTTCATTATTTTTATTACCCTTCAGAAAACGGAAAAAAGTTTTCTGATTTTTGTTTTGTCTTGCATATATAAATCGTACACTTGTACATGCCCGAAATAGTAATAATTTCCTTATTGTGTATTGGCATTTTGAAAACGTGTACGTTTTTGTGTCAACAAAAACTGTAACTGCATATCTTCATGATTTATATTACCGTACCTTTGAGCAAGCAGATACTATTATGTGCCGAAAACAATTGCTAACGACTGGTTTTTAAATTTTACGTCTCATATCTGACATATTGTAATAATTACAGGTGGCTACATCTGCCGATTTATTTGTACTACAACACTCCTACCCTACGCCAACAGGATGGGTTTAAAAAGTCTTTCCTTGATTACGAAGGAACTCGGCATTGGGGACAGGATACGTTTATAGAGCTCAGTGACTGGTAAAAACTGTTGCTCAGTCTTCAGGCATGACCCCGTGCTTTTGAGAGCAGTATAAAATTAGACATGCCGTCATTCTGTCCCATGACCGTATGTCCTCCATACATTTATGCCTGTTTGCTATTCCTTACCACATTACAGTACATTGTCCCCAGTACGCTATCTGTCCTTGAACATTTCTGTCCGCACAACGGTGAACGACAGAACGAGAATCAGTGTGGAGGCTCGATAGGTTGGTGGACTACAAGTCCGCGTTGTTTGCCGGTCATGGTGATCAACGGCCAGTTCGCAATAATTCAAGCCGTCAATCTGGAGACTCGACGGTTGTTCATCGAGCATTCAACCGTTGGTTATGGTAATGGTCGGTGATTAGTGGGACAGTCGACGGTTAGTTCTATCGGTGAATGGTTTACCATGCCGACCAGCCGTCAACTACCCCACGATTGACCATTTGCTGCTCGACTCTACCGTCGTTCACCCTTACCAGCAACTACCCTGACCAGTCAACCGTCAGCCATCCTCCGCACTAGTTTCCTGTCTAACGCAATACCAGATTTTCTACAACACAGACAGACGGTCCACCATTCAGTGAAAGCTTCCATTCTCAGTGGACAGTGAAAAATCGAAGATTTTTTTAAGAGACATTCCCAAAAGCAGATTAAGCACTGGTAAACTGTCGCCCTCATGGTACGTGTTTTTGATTGCAATATAGGACACTGATAGTCTTCTCCCTGGCACGGCTATTGGCGATCGTGAAGCCCTTCAGTTTTCACTGGCTCCAGACAGCTCGAGCTGCCCGGATAGCCTGCGCTATCCTCCTGGCATTAGCCGGCATATTTGCCATTTACAAACCCATCCGATGGTACTGCCGGTTCCGCTTACCCAAGACGGCAAAGGATCCCCCATGGCTCACCAACTGGGGTGTAGTCCAGGACCAGGCTGAGGTACAGTGTAAACACATTGTATACACATATTGCCGCAATATTGGATGGCAGAACTATTCAAATATTTTAAAGGTTAAATGCGCGTGCTTTAACCCTCTGGTAACCAGGTGTTTTGGGTATACGGATAGAACCGGGTCTAGCAAAACTTTGCTAGATTAGGGAAAGTGCTGAATGATTCCTTGCAAATCCTAACGGAATCGTTTGTAAAATTCCCCACAACCATCAAATGTAACCGTTTCAATGGTAGTGGGAACCATGGCGCCGCTGATGAAGAATGGACTAAAAACCGTCAAACGAGTGACTACACAGTCACAAAATGTCAGTTACACGTCATTCGTAGTGGTTACAACCAGTGGTAGCGCAGCGAATCATTAGGCAGAGTTCTAACCTTTTCCTAATGGTTAATAATTTTTAACTCCGCTTGTATTCACTCGAATATTGCAATACCAGTTTTACTAAATGCACTAAGGACCAGTCTCAAGCCCCTTATTTTTTCGATACTGAGAAAAAAAACGTCGACACGTGGGACTGGATGTTGTTCGGGCGGTCCAAGTGTTAGCAAGGTGGTGCTAAGTAGGTTCCTACCCCTTTGAGAAGTTTTTTTGAAAATTTGTTTTTTGAATCTAAATAAATATGTGGTAAAAATATCAAAGCAAAAAACCGCGAACGAAAAGACCCAGAACTCGTGCTGAAAATCGAATGTGACCGTCAAATCTAGCAAGTGTATGCTGACTGGTTCTCAGAGGGTTAATATAGTGTTTCAGCATAGTCTCATTCCGAATTTTATTTCTACCTAATTGACACTTAACCGGAAATGATGTCAGATGTGTTGATGGGAGGAGGAGCGATTTGCGTAATTAATATTGAGGCCATCTAAGAATTTTGGGTGCTGCCAAAGGAAGAACTCACAATTCCACCCATTAATTTAGGAAAATGAGAGGCTGCAAAACAAAACGGGTCGTTATCCTATTGGATAAGGTTTCGAGAAAAACGCATTTGAAATACCCAGAGTGAAAAAATCCATAAATCACTTTCTGATTCACTGATCTGGCAAATTCATTTCTCTACTTGATCCAAACAAAAAATCTAAAACATTTTAAATTTTGGACTTTGGGCACCAGTTTTGCTGAAGACCAATTTTTTAAGAGAAATTTACACCCATGCCATGGTGGGCATACAAAATTCAGCCCTGAATGGATTTCTGAAACTTCGGCTTATCCGCGTTGACACTGAAACGGTAGAAAATCTGCTGGTTTTGGCTAAAACCGTCTTCAATTCGAGCGCTTTCCTCTACGGCGGTCTGCATTTCTGGACTTGGAAAGACTGGAAGACCTTCATTGAAGAACGTTATCGTAGTTTTCCCGGAATCCGAAAACTTCAACACATGACCTAATACAAGGCACCAGACGGTTATATTTGGGCCGATCTTTAGGAAGTGCTAAATGCAGAAAAGCAGACATTTCGGATTTCTGGTGAGCCGAAGAGTACAGCTGTTCGTGGACCAAAGGTGGCTAGAAAAGGTGCGCCTTGTTTCACCCAAGGCTAAGACTATTTCGCCACTTGGAGTCAAGGAAGTAAGAAATCCTCAATACTTCAATCAAGCTAACAAATTTGAACAATTGTTCGGATTCAATTAAGTTATTAATCAAGCAAACTTCTACGCAATCAATTTAATTAATATATCAATCAATCGATTTCGTGCAGGTTACTGTAGTTCATCCTCCGGGTGACAAGGAAGGCTTCACGGTTTTGTTGACGATTCCGGCGAATGGCGGCAAGTTTCCTGCCGTTATTGTCGGACAAGATCTTGTACCAGCTTGTCGTTCCCCGCATTGTCATCATTCACAGCACCAAAAGTGCCTGGTGGTCGGAGGAGCTAGATTTGGACTGGATTGACTTTACATTTCCCCCCGAGCCGAGACGCCGCGTACACATAAGAGATCAAGCTTCTGTGCACAAGACCGAGACTAGCCGAAATCTGCTGAAAGAAAGGAATGTCTAGCAAATTTTTGTGCCGGTGGGATTGACAGGACAACTCTGACCGCCTGACGTCAGTGTAAACAAGCCTTTCAAGGAAGCCTACCGCAACGAATAATACGAATGGAGGCGTAACCACCGAGAGAAAACCAAAAAGGGATATCTGAATAAGCCAGGACTCCAAAATTTTGTTAACATGGTGTTCGTCTTTTGACTAAACGAGAAAGATTAAAGCAATAAATATGAAGAAAATATTTCATTGATTGAGATTAGTAGTTTGCAGCAAGAATTCATTCCACTATGCGGATTTTCGGTCAGAACATTTTTGCAAGTTAAGTGAAAATGTTTTTTTTTCATTGTGAAAAAAATTCATTATAGCATGGAATTTCCAAATTTTAATTGTGATCGAAGTCGATACAATATGAAATCTTAATTATCTTATTGGATACTTACGGCAAACCATAAAATCCAGAAAAAAAGTTCGAGTCAGTCGAAGATGATGGTCCCGTGCAGGTATTATGCATTTGCCACACAATTTCGCCACATGAACTCAATCTCAACATTTACATTGTTCTGTTGTATTACTCTGGATTGTGAGCTTCGTTTTCTTACCCTCAGGTGGCCATGACAATCTTCAAATTCTTCGCATTGTTAGTGCTAAACGTAGTCGTGATGACGGCCATTCGGCGGCAGCAGATGTCCCACATCGGGAAGATGCGCGCCGGTCAACAGAGCAACTCCAACCGCAAATACCGTAACAGCAACATTATTCTGATGAGCAGCGTCCTGCTGTATCTCGTCTGCCGGTTCCCCGGGTTGATGGTCGAACTGCTAAAAATCTCAGACGACGTCTACCATCAGTATAACTTTCGGAAGACACACCGGAAGTTTACCATTCCCTTTGTTCAGGTGGCCTTCCTCACCAACTATTCCGTCAATTTTTTCCTCTACCTGACGGCCAGTAAGAAGTTTCGCACACAATGCAAGCAGCTGTTTGCTCCGTGCTGCTGCAAATTTCTGTTGTTGAGAAAGCAACACTCAGCGACGTCCCGGTCAACCGGCAGCACACGGTGCGATGCCAGCGACGGTGATGAGGACGAACCTCAAGAGGTGCACCTGTCTTCCATCGAATCCAACAAGGTTTTGTATAATGGAACGGAATTGGAACAAAATGGAAGAAACGCTGAACATGACGGAACAAAGTGGGCTCAGGCGTAGCAGTCCCGAGGTTGCAGACTCCGAATGTGACTCGAGTCAGAGGAGTTATCTCCCGGGTACTGAGTAGCTGACATACATTTCTCGAAATTTGGTCATTTTATCTTGCTGTTTCTTTTAAGAGCTTCTTCGACGAACTCTTATCAGCCCACCAGGATAACGATCGGCCGTCACCGTCTGGCGCCTTTATTATTAGCTTGCCCGTTTCGCTTAGCGTCCCCTTATCCCTTTAGCATGTGACGGTGAGTTGCACTGCCTGGTGCCCCATCCATCAGTGCCCCATACGGCTTGTCATTTAGTCTCATATCGCCTCAAGCGAATTTTACTTGACACTCGCTTTGATTAGTCACATCCCGTCTCTCTCCAAAAACCTATTCGGTTATCTGCGTTCGATATTGTAATCTCATCTTTGTTGGTAATACTTTATTTCGTAAATATTCTAGTTTGCTACCAAATTCAGACACCGAAAGGCGCGCTTCTTGTAAGTCGCTATTCGGTCTCCTACCACAAGTTTTAGTTAGACGTTAAACTGCCATCGCCCGATCAACGTAGCCCCACATAGCATTAAAAATCTCTCCCCTTGTACTTCCTGCCTGCAAAAACATATATATATCAGTCATATATATAAACAATACATAACAGTCATGACTGCAAACAATACAGACCCAAATCCAATTTGCCCCATATGGTACGGTACCACTCGCAGGGAAAAACACGCGAAATGGTGGTAAACATTTCTACTAATTTTTCATGTCCTATAAGTTTAACCTGATGAATGAATATGTGAATTATTTAGCGCCGTTGGGGCAATTCTCGGAGACATTGCAAGCTCGCTCATCGTCACGGTCTGCCATGAGGAGCATGCATCGATGACATTAAAGCAGCATAGGCTGTTTTACCCAGCAAATCACCTACCACACCACGCTACCTCCTCGAGGCGATTTGACCTCTCTCTCTCTCTATCTCTGAATTTGTTGTGTTCGAACCGGTGTTTTTTCTCGCCGTTTTCATACAATTTTTGAGGCATTCCGTGCCGTTTATAACGCAATAAAAATATGACCATAAAGTCGTTGCGACGAGTAGTCCTCCGTGTCCTCCGTGTCGTGGCTCTTGCTGTTCCAGACCATTCCGTTTGATTTTGATCACATTATTCGCGACCATGTCTGTCGCGCTGAATGAGACGGCTCATTTGAGTAATTTGAGCTACGTCAATGTCTCTTCATTTCTGGCGCATCTTCCGCGGGCCTCCTTCAATAGTAGTCACTTCAATATCACCAACAACGCCTCATCAATAATTACCATGCTCAATCCACTGGACTACTCGAGGGAACAGCTCCAGATGGCCAACAACTTGGTGCTTGGTATTTTTTACCCTCTTCTGCTGGCATGCTGCACCATCGGGAACGTGCTCAATTTGATTGTCCTCTTCCGCGAGAAGCCCAAAGGCAGTACGAACGTATACATGATGAGCGTCGCCATCTCTGATTTGTTTGTATTGTACGTGATGTTCAAGCTTTTGTGCAGGCGATTCTGCTTTTGGCTCGATTCGAAACGGAGCGCATCGCGTAAACAAAAATGCAAGCCGGGTCGCCAAACATGCTAGGCTGGAGCAATTGTTTTCGGCTTCCAATATGTTTTAATACAAAAGTAGTTGGCTTTCAAACTTTTCAGTATTTTTTTTCAAATACGTTATGAGACGTTATCAGGTCTCTCCTTATTCCGTTTAAACATTCTTTGAAGAGTTTATTAGACGAATTTGGTCTGATTTATTAAATTTTGGCATCAAAATGTATCATTTTGTGTGTGTCAAAAATTGTATGTTCAGATGTTTATAATTTTGTATTGTTTTTCGTATATAAAAAAACACGTGTACGTGTCCAATATAGTTATAATTTTAAACCTTCATTATTGTGTGTTGGCGCTTAGGAAAAGTGTACGCTTTTGTGTCAGCAAAATTGTTTCCTGTAAATCTTTATAATTTTATATTACCTTTCAGGAGGCGGATACAATTTTTTATGTGACATATTGGAATGATTGCAGATGGCTACAGCTGCCGATATATTTGTACAATATCTCTCCTACCCTACGCCGACAGGATGGGTTTAAAAAGTCTTTCTTCGACTACTTCGGAGCTCGGCAATGGGGACAGGAAACGTTTATAGCGCTCTGTGACTGGTAAAAACTGTTGCTCAGTCTTCAGGCATAACCCCGTGCTTATGAGAGAACTATCAGACATTCAAACATTCTGCCCACGACCGTATGTCCTCTTTGTCTTTTTGCTATTCCATATCACACCACAGTACCTTATGCCTAGTACACTATCTATCCTCAAACATTTCTGTCGGCACAACGATGACCGGCAGAACAAGACTCAGTGTGGAGGCTGGACAGTCGGTCAGGCTGGTGGACTACAAGTCCGCGTTGGTTGCCGGTCAGGGTGGTCAAGAGCCAGTTCGCAGTAATTAAAGCGATCAATCTGGAGACTCAACGATTGATCCTCGAGCATTCAACCGTCGGCTATAATAATGGTGGGTGATTACCGGGGCATGGAACGGTTGGTCTGATCGACCATCCAACACCAAATGACCATTACGTCCACCAACCTCATGAAAAGCCGACGACCATACACGGGTAGTATACAATGCCGACCAGCCGTCGACTACCCCACCACCATTTGCTACTCGACTCAACCGTCCTAAACCCTTACCGGCAACTGCCCTGACCAATCAACCGTCAGCCATCCTCCGCACTGGCTTCCCGTCTAACGCAAGACCAGATCTCTACAACACAGACAGACAGTCCACCATTCAGTGAGACTTCCCCATTCTCGGTGCACAGTAAACAATCGGAAATTTTTTGAAGAGACATTCCCAAAAGCAGGTTAAGCATTGGCGAACTGTCGTTCTCATCGTACGTGTTTTTGATTGCATAATAGGACACTGATAGTCTTCTCCCTGGCACGGCTAATGGCCATCGTGAAACCCTTCAGTTTTCGCTGGCTTCAGACAGCTCGGACCGCCCGGATAGCCTGCGCTATCCTCTTGGTATTGGCCGGCATATTCACCATTTACAATCCCATCAAATCGTACTGCCAGTATTACCGTGTACCCAAGACGGCCAAGGATCCGCCATGGCTCACCAACTGGGGTGCAGTCCAGGACCAGGCAGAGGTACAGTGAATACTGTACTGTCTCAATCATTTGGTGCTGCTCTTTTAAATCCACCCACACATTATGACTGTACACACTGTCCGTCACTGCAGTCATAATATACTGTGGATCTAAAACGCAGCAATAAATGATTGAGACAACACAGTACACATTGTATTCACAATTTGCCGCAACATTGGTTAGCAGAATTCTAAAAATATTTTAAAGGTTCAGTGCGGGTGATTTATTATGGTGTATCTGCATAATCTCATCCCGAACTTTATTTTTACCCAATCGATACTCAACCAAAAATAATGTCAGAGGTGATAGTGGGGCGGGCGAATTTGGATAATTAATATCGAAGTCATCTAAAGAGAGATAGGTTAAACGAAAAGATTGAAGCAATTAATGTGAAGAAAATATTACATTGATTGAAATTAGCAGTTTGCATCAAAATTTATTCCACTACCCGTATTTTTGGTCAGAAACGTTTTTGCAAGTTCAGTGCCAAATTTTTGTTTTAAGTCATTAATGCATGGGATTTCCAAAATTTATTTGTGAGTACAGTGTGGTACTACAGTACAAAATCTTAATTATCCTATTGGATACTTACGGTAAACCATAAAGTCCAGACAAAAGATTTCGAGTCAGTCAAGAGTCCCGTGCAGGGTCCCGTAGTTCCGTGCTGAAGATAAGGATAAAGATAAGGGTCCCGTGTAGGTATTATAAACCATTTGCACTCCAGTGTATACTTTGTTCTGTTGTGTTCTCTGGATCGTGATCTTTGATTTCGTACCCTCAGGTGGCCATGACAATCTTCAAATTCTTCGCATTGCTGGTGCTAAACGTGGTCGTGGTGATGGCCATTCGGCGCCAGCAGACTTCCCACATCGGGAAGATGCGCGCCGGTCAGCAGAGCAACTCCAACCGCAAGTACCGCAACAGCAACATCATCCTCATGAGCAGCGTCCTGCTGTATCTCGTTTGCCAGTTCCCCTCGCTGATGATCAACCTGCTGACCATCTCGGACGACATCTACCATCAGTATAACTTCCGAAAGACGCATCGACAGTTTGCCAATCCCTTTGTCTTGGTGGCCTTCTTCGCCAATTATTCGGTCAATTTTATCCTGTACCTGACGGTCAGTAAAAAGTTTCGAACACAATGCGCGCAACTTTTCGCGCCGTGCTGCGGCCATCCGTTGGTGGTTAAGTGGCGTTCGAGGATGTCCCGGTTAAGTACGACACGGAGCCGCGACGACGACGATGATGGCGACAGCGATGACGCCGAACCTCAAGAGATGCGCCTTTCCTCCATTACTACCAATAAGGACGGTGTGAGACTGCGTAATGGAACAAAACTCGGAATGGACCAAAGGGGAATGAAACAGGAACCCAACGGAACAAAAGCCAAACAAAATGGAGCAACACCAGATCGAAGGGGAACAAAACAGGAATTAAATGGAACGGACGCGAAACAAAACGAAATAAAAACGGAACGAAGGGACCCGATACAGGAACACAGTGGAACCGAAACTTCGCGAACCGAACAATAACAGATAATGTCCCGGAACTGCATACTCCGACGGTTTCCGAGTTAGTTGCACGGGTACCAAGTACCACGTCGCCAGATTCATCGATAAATCATTCATCACTGCCTAGTCAGGAACCACCGATGTATAATCAGCTCTTCTCCACCGTTCCTTGAGCTGCACATGTATCCAGCTACAGTGCATTGTAAATAAGCAGCATCACCTCCTTGGAATGTAGTTTCCGCATACGTAAACGCGCCATCCTTCTTTTCCCGAGGTGTATCAATATTGTACTTTTATATTTTTACATTCATTATCGTTTGCCGTGGAATTATCAACTGGTGGTATCGGATAACGGCTGCTGTTTGTTGTTGTTCGTTGTTACCTTTATTGTTTTCCGTTCCGATTGACTGATGTGACTAAATTTTGTTCTTTCTTTTTTTCCATTTATTTATTTCTCCACACCGTGACAGTGTAGATTACAGATGGCATTATCCGTCCTGATTGTTATTGCCAGTGGCTCTCCAACGGGGG
>LRSR01012212.1:0-16518 GCA_001579985.1 Hypsibius dujardini | reverse complement strand
GTTCTTCAAACATCACATTTCTTTATGGCAAAGTAAGATCGATGGAGACGTGATTCCTTGGCTGCAGTTTTTGACATTCAGTTATTCGCAATAGTGTACATCAACTATCTGACACATATGTTGGAAGGAGGCGACATGATCTTATGCTCATTCGGATATCTGGGTATCTCATTTTTGAGCGCTTTGATCGTGGACTTTGTTTCACTATTCACGGTTCATGTCCACTGCTTCTACATCTACATGGCTCGGTATGTTGGCTTTTGGCTGGATGAGGAATCTTTATTCATGGCGAATGTTCCATCTCTGTTTTTGGTTCTGTTCTGGCAGGCTTTACAACGTGCAGCTGCGTGGTTTGCTGGCGCTCGGTCGCTTCTTTACCGGCAAGAAATGGAATCCTTTGCGGGAGCGCCTAGATCATGTTGGTAGCTCCGTTGACCAACTGTTCGTCGGCTCACTGATCATGATGGTATTCGTGTTCCTGCTGCCGACAACGATTACCTTCTACTTTGTTTTCGCCGCAGTATGTTATGCTTTTATATGACTGCGTCAATTTAGTCTCCAAATGACATCTCTTGCCATTCGTTTAACCGGACCTTCTCACCAGACCGTCTAACCGAACCGTCTCGTGTGTCTGACCGACTTGTTCATTTTCTAGCTGCACATCATGGTCAAGATTGGACAGCTTCCCTTTTTATTCATGAGCCGCTGGGTCGAGTTTGCAGCAGGTACATTGCTCGTTCGGGCTTCAAAGTCATACCGCTTTTTTGCCAGTGATTAATGCCCCTCTTTCCGCTAGGTGGTCGCAAGGGCCAAGGATTTTGGTCGACTACGGAGCTTCAAAAGAAGCAGGATTGCGAGCCAGAGTCGACTGTATCCTTTCTTATTTCGACCTGCCGGAAACTTTTGACTGGAGAAATTATTTGATTCGACCATAGAGAACGCTCCGGTTTCGTTGACAACACACCTCGATAGTTGCTCGTTGAATCTCGCCTTTGCTCTGGAATCTCCGCTGGGTTTTCGCGTATATGTTGGGCAACTGTGACTCGGGAAGAGCGATCGTGCGGAGTTATATTCGGAAATTTATTCTCCGAATTTGACTTTGCAAGGCGTCTATCGCTTTGCCATGCCGAACCGGAAGAACCCCTTGTCCGCTGATGGTCGTCCACTGCAGCAGCCCTTGATCACCTCAGTGGACCCGAGGGCGACAAATCAGTTACCTCCTGGAGTGTCTGAAGAATTGTTTGGCGACAACTACGATCCCGCGCTGGAAGCGGAAATCAATGAGTTTTACCGCACCGTTCTGCCGGAGGAGGAAGGCAGCCTTGCCAACAGCGAGGAGGAATGGAAGGACGACTGTGAAGGTCTGGTATGTGTGTGAGTGTGTTTATTTGTGTGTGACGGACTGTGTCACCATGTCTGCCATTCTGCCTGCCATTCTGCCTGTAATATTTTTTTCTTCATCAAACCTGTTTTTTATGTCCTTAGGATGTTGTTCCGCGTTTGCAGCAGCCGGATGACCCTGTTGAGTTCGACCCGGCCTTGGACATGTCCCCGCGGATGGCGCAGCTGGAAATCCTCGCGCAGGCCAATCAGCCGTGTGTTTTTCTCACGATCCACCGGATGTTTGAGTCCTACGAGCTGCAGCTGTGGGACGTTGTGCCTCTGGCGACGGTGAAGGATCTGCTGGAGGACCTGACAGAGATGTCGCCCCAAGACATGCGGATCTACCAGAAGAACGGGACACTTCTCGATGACGCAAAGTTGCTCAAGGACTACGGCGTTGAAGCCGGCGTTCACACCTGCGAAAATCCTGCAAAGTTCTTTGTGGGATTTCGGGTGGACCTCGAAGACATTTCTGACGGTAAGAGTTAATAAGTGGGCGTTCTCTGATCCGTCTTCTGTGTTGCTGTCTCGAATTTTCTTATCTATTCGAGCTTCTATAAGGCTGCCTGTCTCCCTGTACGTCTGTCTGGCTCTTTTTTACCAGTGGACTCCTCCGTTTTCGTTTCCGTGCTAGTGGAACTAAATAAGCTAAGGTATCTTTTGTTTGCCTGTGGCACACGCAGATGAACAAGAGGAAGAAGAAGATGAAGGTGATGCGGATATTGAATTATCGCCGGGGTTGGAGTACTTTGAAACCGTCTCGGACATTGATTTCACCAATGAAATCCAGCGTGATCGCGATTTCGATGACTGGAATCAGGACGTGGACGGCACTGCGGAGTACACGGTGATCCGGCCTGACGGTGCTGGCGATCCTGGGCTCAATATTTTTCCGGGTGCGAGAGCCGCAACTGCCAGAGGAAAGTCTATCAAAGCCGGTGATAAATCATCTCTGAGGCCGGGGCTTGAAGAGGTGGCCCTTGAAGATTCAGATGAGGAGGAATTCATTCCCTTCACTTTGAAGAAATGAATTGTAAATGGTTTAATTTTTTGTCGATTCATCTTTTATGGTTAGTATCTTTTATGGTTATTTATTCCATCTGTTAGTTTACAGTGTAATGAGTGTATACAGTTTCAGTGTTGATTACCTTCTTGGTCGTACTTATCACCGCATTCGATTTGAGCGGTCGATATGTTCCCGCCTGCGGCAGTCATGCCGATGAACTGATTCCTCACTTTTTCGTCGAAAATTCTGTGTCAAAAGAACCGCGATTCCATTACTACCGTTTAAGCTGGCTTGGAACTTCATCGCGACTTACACGCCGCAGAAGAAAACTTATTATATTCGTTCCGTATCAAAATGTCTGCAACGGCTGGATCATCAGGCGGATCATTCGGGGTGAAGCCTGAGGATGACTACCAGCAAAACGTTAAAAGCACATTTGAGGGTGAGTGTTTAAATTTGTTTTATATACACATGTATATATATATATATGTGTATATACAGTAGACAATGTATAAACCTCTAACTATTACACTCTTATACATATATATATTCGTACTGAGCAATCCCATTAACAATGCTTAGATTTGATCATGCAATTACCGTACGAATACATTAGTTTGTGTTTAACTAATAAGCTTCCAAATATGGCTTTAAAAAAATTATAGTAAATACATTAGGATATTTTGGCAGCACGGATGAGCAGTTACACCGATCAGTCGCAGTTCTGGGACCTGAGCAAGCACCCCATTTCCGCCTCAGGCGATGGACTGCCGGCCCTTTTCACACCGATGACAGTTGGAGGCTGTCATCTCTCCCATCGTATTCTCCTGGCTCCTTTGACCCGAATGCGAGCTACTTCCGAGCGTGTGCCCTGTATCGAGCTTTTCCCGAACTACTACCAGCAGCGCGCCACCAAGGGAGGACTTTTGATTTCAGAGTCAACCAGTATCAGCCAGCAGGGCACGGCCTACTTCCGCACTCCGGGCATTTACACCGACGACCAGATCGAAGCGTGGAAACCCGTCACTAAGGCAGTGCGAGATCGTGGAGCATTCTTTTTCTTGCAGTTGTGGCATGTCGGTCGCGTGTCCCATTCCCAGTTCCAGCCGGATGCTCAACCACCGGTAGCGCCCAGTCCGATCGCTCTACCCGGAAGCGTCCGCCTACCGGACGGCTCCACAGCCCTCTATGAAGTCCCTCGTCAGTTGACCGCGGATGAAGAGATTCCCGCAATTGTTGAGGACTATCGGCGAGCGACGCTGAAGTCTGCCGAAGCTGGCTTCGATGGAGTAGAAATTCAAGCTGCGAATGGATATTTGATCGACCAGGTATGAGACGAAAAACAAAGCTAACCAACCGTTTCAGATAGAAAGCAGACAAAGACTGACGGAGAGACAGAGCGGCAGAGAGAGAGACAAACAGACAGGCAGACAGGCAGACAGACAGGCAGACAGGCAGGCAGCTACACAGGCAGGCATACAGATAGAGAGGCATACAGAGAGATAGACAAATAGGCAAATTAATAGACAGACAGATAAATAGCACTTAATAAAGCGGCTTTCGTGCTTTAGTTCTTCCATGACGGCTCAAACACCCGCACCGACAGCTATGGCGGGAGCGTCGAGAACCGTTGCCGTTTCTTTTTCGAAATCCTCGACGTCGTCACCCAAGCCTGGAAGGAAGCGGTCGGCTCGTCCTCTCCGCATGCCGGTAACGTCGGAATCCGCTTTTCTCCCTTCGGCACCTACAACGCCATGTCGGATTCCAACGAAACCGAGCTATTCCGTTACATCATGCCAAAACTGAACGACTACCGCCTGGCTTACATTCACATTAACGATCAGCGTGCCGCCGGCAGCAGTACATTGAGCAAAACTACGCAAACGTGTCCTGCCGATCCGTTGCGGGAGCTATGTCGAATCTTCCGCGGTCCACTAATACTAGCGGGAGGATATTATCCCGTTTCCGCGAACGAAGCCATTCTGACCGCTGCCCAGCAAGAGCCGAGTCAGGAAGTGGCGGTGGCCTTTGGCAGAGTCTACATTTCCAATCCGGACTTGCCGTTACGCGTGCTGCTTGGTGCTCCCATTGTCCACTATGACCGATCCACCTTCTACACCCACGAGAGCGTCGGGTATACGGACCAGCCGTTCTTAACAGAGGAAGAAATTCAAGCCAGGCTGGATACCATTCGTGAGGAACTTGAGGATAATCCGAAGCTTTTCGCCGATATCCAGGCATTGGTGAAACTTTTAAAGCACTAGCCAGTGCATCATCACTCCAACGTGCTATTTTTCTTTCTGTGTGTACCAGCCCCACTTTTTCGTAAGTCGCGAGAATATAAACGCATTAAAAAAATTAGGAAGCGAGTTAGACTAGACGACTTCTCAAGGTTGAAAAAATGTGGTGAGCAAGTTCTGCTTCTTCATTACAGCCGGCCTGTAGTTGGGATCCAGCCACGACTTCAAAATCGCGTTCATCTCCTTCCTCCGCTGCGGATTGCCCACGTTCACCGTCGGTATGACTTCCTTGGGTTTGATAAACCGGACAAACCACTCCAGCTCCTTAAATGACGAGTGCTCCGAGTAGGGAAGACCAAGGATGCTGATCGCACCGCTCACTCGCGGCTTGATGTCGCGCAAGGAGATGTTCTTCTTATTGAACTGCCATCCGCTGGGAACAATGGCTAGGATTGCGTCGAATTTGCCGTGTTTGTGGAGGTGGGTGGTCAGGGTTTGCACGTTCAAGTCTCTCATCGGCAGGACGTGGACTTGGGCAGTGCTCCAGTCTTTCGTCAAGACTGATTCGAACTCCGGCCACTCGAAGCATTTCATCAGCGCCAGCTTGGCAGTGCTGACTGCAACTCTCGCCTTGAGGACCTCCGCGACACGGAGGAAGATTTTTTCCTTGCCAACTAAAACAAAAGGCGCATCATGTTAGAAATGCGGAGTGGGATTAGTTCTCGGGATAAGAGGAAGCGGAAGCAATATCAAGAATGGAAGAATTCATTAGAAGTCAAGGAAAAAGAATAAAGATCCAGGCAAGAGCCAGACAAGAGCCAGACAAGATCCAGACAAGATCCAGGCAAGATCGAGACAAGATCCAGGCTAGAGCCAGGGAAGAGAACGACAGTATGTTCGGACTTCCAAGAGTGAGAACATGAACTCGCATTGTGTTCATCAGCCTCATACAACGGCAACGAATGGATGAAATGTAATGAGAATGTTAAAACTTTTGGATAGAAAGTAAAACCAGATATCGGAGAACACAGTTGGACAAAGATTCTACTTACCAGAATACGTCCCACAGACAATAAGCGTTCTCGGATTCTTCTGTACAGCTCGAAGGGCGAATTCCGCGGCAATTTCCACCGTGGCCGCTTGTGATTCAAACTCATAATACGGATCCAAATACGTCGTATCGAGGTAAAGCTTCGAAACTTCCCGGAGACCTTTCAACACCGGATCACTCCCTAAGACCGCCGGATCAGCGCGGAAATCGCCCGTGTGTAAATACACCCGCCCATCACGCAGCTTGAACAGAAACAGACAGCTACCGGGACAGTGATTCGCGTCCAGCAGTGTGAGCTCAACATTGTCCACGACATAGGGCGTATTCATGGGAATCTCCTTGACCCAGTAGCCATCAACGCGGATCTTCGCTTTCACCAAATTGGCCGTGATGCGACTGCAGTAGATGGGCTGTTGGAACTTGCTAGTCAGTCCGATGTAATGATCCGAGTGAAAGTGGCTGAGGAAGTACGACTTGACATTCGGTATGTAGCCGAACTGGAATGCGTCCACAGAAAACGGAGACCCGGGCATGATCTTGTAGAACGGACAGGAGCGACCGCTTTTGTTCTTGAACGGACCTGCTGACGACGGCTTCCGCTGATGCGGGATGGCAGAAGGCGGCGTTAGAAGGCGGGCATAAATGGCCGGGGATGGAGCATCGTCCAGCAGTACTTCATCGGCAACGCTCGACAGAAGCTCATCACCGGAGCTGTCATCATCCTCTTCGCTGTTTGCCACGACATTCCCATCGTCATCCTCGACCGAATTAGAAAGGATCTCTTCGCGGTTGATCTCCAACGAATCATCGACTAATAACTCCACTGACCGCTCCAAGTCCATCGGCAGCTCCGGTGATTGTGAGCTATGCTGTTCCGTCCATTGCTTAGTTGATCCTGAAACTACGCCGATTGATTGATTGATTGAACATAGTGTGTTGCTTAAATTAAAAATTTTAAGAAATGTAACAAATTCCGACAAACAAGTAAAGGTCTTTCTTACCATCGTTTTTCTGCTTCAATATGTCTGCAGAGTAGGCTGGAGTGCGTAATTCCTCCTTCTTCACTAACGCGGACGATGAATTGAGAGCAATTTTCGGCTGGAAGAAGTCCATGAGGCTGGATTGAACAGTCGATTGTTTGATTGGCTGCTTCACTTTTCTTCGCTGGATCAGCGTAGTTTGCACCATCTTCTTCTTCTTCGCAACAGCAGCAACCAGTTTGACCGATACGGAATTGGATTTGAACTGCTTCAGACTTGCCAATGCAGTCCGAGTGCGTAGGGTCGATTTCGATGCGGAAAAATCGGATGGAGTGGAGATAGAACGTTGAGAAGAAATTTTGGTCTCAAGAATAATAACCTCCTCTTCTTCCTCGTCATCCTCCAAAATAATCACCGCCGCTTTTTGGTTTTCTGCAAAATTAAAAAATGTTAAAACCACGAACAACTTCCAGTTGCAGAATTGGGCTCTAAAATATTTTTAAAATGTACGTGCCAATCAATTGATCCACTGCACATTGCTACACAACACTAGCTGTCAAAAATGACACGTCCAATCGATGAATCAGTCGAGAACTGCTCGAGTGAAAGACTAATCACAACGGTCACTTTTACTTCGTATCAAATCGATCAATCGATCCACTGCACATTGCTACATAGCACTAGCTGTAAAAAATGACACGTCCAATCGATCAATCAATCGAGAACTGCTCGAGTGAGAGACTAATCACAACGGTCACTTTTACTTCGTTTCACAGACCAATCAATCGATCGCCACACTGCTATACTAGTACGAAGATTCACGCTTGCGATTCGGTCGTTTCTTTTCGTTACTGGCGGGGTGCTATATTTCGGCCAGTCAAGAGATCCAAAAGGACATGAATGCGAAAATCTAATTTTAGAATTTTACCCATTGCAGGCTGCAGGTATTCCGAACGACTTCGTTTCAAGCGAGGTCCGTCCATGGCTGTTGTGGTCATACAGAGCCAGGTGCAATGTGAAGGAAAAGGAAATCACACCAATGAAAAACTAAAAGGGGAAGTGAAAACGCAGGAGTAATAGTATATTCGCATGTTCGTTTACATGAAAACAAAAAAGGCAGAAAGAAGCGAAAATGGAGCAAATCGAGAGGAAACGGAGGGACAGTACAACTGGAAACCCAACGTAAACAAATATTTCTCACTTAGGGGGTGAGGGGGCGAGGGCGAGGGAAGGGTGCGAGGGCAGGGCACACTCGCTTGAGGGCGCCACTGACATGCATCCACAAGGACTTTGTTGGACTGGAGCACCCTTTCTTATTAGGTTTACGTGTGCTGAACCGTACCTGCTAATGCTAGTGTTTTACATAGATGCCTTGTGCACTTCGCTTCAGGCAGGAATTTATTACAGGAATAAGAAAGATTGTGGGATGGTCATGAAGGTGAATGTTTTCTACGATTCATGCTGAGGACTGAGGAGTGCGTATTCATTTCAGGATGAACAGGATTCTCATCTGGTTCCCAGAAGTATCACTACGCTTTAGTGATAGAAAATCAAGAAATGGGCTCGAAATCTAGATCCTCTCCAAAACCGGCATCTTGGCGAGGTTGACTCTTCGGCTCACTCTTCGTAAAAGTGACCTTCACATTCCGGCGAACCGTTAAGTCTTGTGGAATTGTGTCTTTTGCCTGGCCACTTCTCGTTGCCCGACCTGCCCGTAGATCGTTAAGTTTCACAAGTTTCTGAAACATCTCGGGGTATTGTGCCAGTCCGATGTCCCGTTCCGATTGAATGAAACACATCGGGAGCTTCTGATGCGTCAGACACGCCAGTAATATCTTATCCCACTCGGCCGCCAAACCTAAAAAATTATAGACATAAATATAAATATAAATATATAAATATATATATGTATGTGTATATATATATATGTGTATATATATATATGTGTGTATATATATATATGTGTGTGTGTATATATATGCGCGTGTGTATACATATAGGTGTGCGTTTGTGTGTATATATATATCAGCTTTAGACATGGTCAGGGATGGCAAAACTAAATTAAACTAAAAAACACTAAATTCAAAGTTTCAGTTATTGATCTTTTGTCTGATTGTTTTAGATAACTAAGAAAACTTGACTAACAGTTACTGCCACTAATCATTTATTGTGTGAAACTAGACCAGTTAAAACCAGCTGATTTTGACTTAAACTAAACTAAAAGTGATTAGACACGTGGTAAAAACTTTGCACTAACCGAGTTAAGCGGTTCACCTCGGTCTGTATTAAACGAAGTAAATGGCTTAACTCAGTTATTGCAAGGCTTTTGCCACGTGAGTAGACTAAAAAATTTCACTCATTAATCTTTAATTGGATAAAACAGCTAATTAGTCGAGTAAGTGCAGTTTTTGCCATCTCTAAACATGACGAAAGCACTTACGCTGACATTCGTGGACCAAATTATCCCATATCATGTGTTCCGATTCAGGGCGCAATTCCCCGCCACTATCCAATTGCCGCATGCATCGGATCGCCTCCCGCTGAGCCGCTCGCAGTAGATCCTTCTCCGTGGAAATCATAGACTGCAAGCGATGCTTCTGTGTGCGAGTCCGCTGAAGGTTCGGCGTACCGACAGCTTCGCTCAAGAGATGGTCAATCAGTCCGCCGCATTCAGCTCGCAACCGGGATCGGTCGGTGGCGGAGGCAATCAAGTCTCGGATGCGTTCCAGCCTGGGACGAAGCTTCGGACAAAAGTACCCTCCAAGCTCCTCCCCCATCCGGATAATCTCCATCTTCGCAATTAAACCTAAACATGAACGACAATGATCTTTCTATTCTAGTACGTACTCGTACAAGCATTTATATACTGTAAAGTTCCGATCACATGGTGCTGATTTTTAGACTGATCAGTAAATTTGTAGCAGGGGCAAAATTAACTAGCTCGGATCAATACTACAATCAAGCAGTCGGTTCCGGCATGCTCAATCGAGCACAAGCAAACCAGCTGTAATCAAGCAATCAAGTACTGGTAGGGCTTGAAATTTATACTTAAATATAATCACTAATCAATGAATCTATCGCAGTGGGAAAAGGTAAAGCTACACATTAACAACGTCTGCAAAATTCAGTCAATCAACAGGTGCAGTCTTGCAGTCTCCCTAATTTTACAGTGGATCAACGGTTGCTTTTTACTGGTGCGATGACGTAGTAGCACCATGTGGTCGGATCTCTACAGTATTCCATTACTGAACCAGGAATCTGCCCAGTATTCTGGACGTCTTGTTTTCTGGAGACTTCTTAAGCTTTTTTCGCTTTTTGAGAAACTAACCCATCTACAAATTCAATTTCGACTCGACAGATATCAGTCAAATATTTGCGCTGGTCAGAGGGCGGAGCTATGGACTAATTATGGAAAGTTACACTCGCAGTTCAGCTTTATTCGAGAAAAGCACAAAGCTCCTCCCCCAACATCCGAAAACCAGTTAGCTGAGGTTAGTTAAGTCTAAGTTTATTCTTGGAGGACGGGGTCTAAGAAAGTTAATTTCAATATAACGGCTGATTTCGATTATATGGCACTGCACTGCCCGGCACTGCAAGTGCCCGGAAACAAGACCGAACACTAAGTGTCTAGACAGAGACCGAATTCCTCGTATATGTACATACCTCGTCGGCGGCAGCAGTCTTCCCATTCAGAGATATAAAACGGAAACAGTATGAAGACATAGTAGCACACATGACAAATGATTCGAGCGACGGTCCAGCTGATGACGGCAATCAACGTCGACAGGACGGGCACATGGACGTCCAATAAGAAGGTCCACAAAGCCAACAAGGCGCATGTTTCCACTAACTGGAAGACGGTCACCACAACAAATTGCTTGGTTAACACGGCCCGGAAACGGTCACGCCAGGATTCGAAGTTTTCCGGCCAAGCACGATGGGTCGGTGGAAAGAGGAGGGTCGCTAGGGAAGCCTGAAGATGGTCCATGTAGTCAAGCCTGGAATTAGACAAACCGAAAACTAGAAACCGAAAAACCTAAAAACCTAAAAACAGAACTCTTTGCATAAAAATATTAAACGGATTTTTTCGTACCGTTGACCGTCCTTTTTGCACCCTTATTCTGCTTCACTGTTTTTTATTGTCTTCATGTCTGTTTTTGGTTTCCGATGACGAGCCACAATTTCGTGCCAGACAAAGAACTATCACATAATCGTACTAGTACAACCTCATACAGTTCCCATACTCATAGATACGACAACAAAATATTTCAACGAAATGAGAAACGAAATGAGAAAAATTGTTTAAAGCCAAAACAGTCCCGCTATCCGCGCAAACAGAGAAGAGAACACCGGAGGTGAGCTGAACAACGGCGTATAGCATCGTCCGGCAGTGACCCACCAGTCATGCAAGTCGGCATAAGAAGAGCGAGCAGAAGAATCACCACTTTTAGCACGGTTTAGAATCTCACAGAGCTTACAAATATCCGTGCGGTCCCTTTGGTATGCCGCAGGGATACGCGAATACTCCGGAGACTGTTTCCATATAAAGTGTTTTTCATATTCATCTGGATTGTTTGACAGGACGTGAAGCCGTTCTGCAAGCTGTTTGGGTGTGGCAAAGTCGGCAACGTTGAGGAAGGAATTCGGCGGCAGAAGTGCGCTGTAGTTTCCGCCACCGAGAACGATGGGTAATATGTCGTATGAAAATGCACGGTACGCTTTCTCTGTCACGTAATCCAGACATAACCTGTGAATACAGTGTGATTTCCTGAACGAATCCAAAAATTTCAGACAGACAGGCAGTCAGACAGACAGACAGACAAACAGACAAACAGACAAACAAACAGACAGACAGACGGACAGACAGACAGACAGACAGACAGACAGACAGACAGGCAGGCACACAGCATACAGGCGGAGACAGAGGTAAATCGATGTATAGGATCTGGCACATTACTGAATCGCACCCATTTTCAAATGCCAAGTAGAATTTGTATTGGCTCAATTGTTGAGAACATTCCGAGCTGCCTTTCGGGCAAGTCAACATCCCACAACGTCCAGCTACATCAACGGGAAAATATCGCTGTAGTTCAGCAATGTAGACGTCTCTGTTACTGGGTGATCCACAGTTGGAAATTAGAGCAATGGCCCTGTTTTTCTTTGCTGCACGACTGTTCCGGTCTCCACCGAGATTTGGCTGGTAGTATTGGAGGTAATACGTAGACAGCACGTCGGAGTCCTGACGGTACGTCCACGTGAGGTTGAAAAACCCCAGCCAGACTTCTTTTTGCAGCAAATTGTACATCATGTACGGCGCTTCCAGTAAATAGAACACAAACGACTGGCTGGGACTTCTCACAGCAGGAAGATCAGATGAGTCAAGATTCCTGCCGTGGAACACGACCGCAGAGCTGTCCCTCAGATAGCCTCGATCACTGGTCAGCAGGCAGTTACGGACAGGACAGGAATGAACATCGAAATTCATGTAGGTGACAAAATCATCGTCGAAAAACTTGGTCCAGAACAGGATCACCTTGCGTGTGTCCCCTGGTGCTAGATAACTAAGCGTGCTCGAATCAGGCGCGTGGGGAACTAGCCTACAAAGCGTGAAATATGCAAGAGATGCGAGTACAGCGAGACCCGCGAACCGGCGAAGGGTGAAACGCTGACACATATTAAGGAGCACAACCATAATGTATATATACTATGTATATATTATATATATACTATATATAATGCCGATAATACTGGGTCGGATATAAAATCTTCTCGTAATATGGGATCTCCAACAGAATAAACAGAGATGCGAAAAGAACTGATTCTGAGTTCGATCAACACTAAAATCTCATTTACTCAAAAGTTCCAGTGTAACGAAATAAGGCATCTTCCACCAATTAGCCCATCTCATCTAACGAGAAAGCGAGTGACGACCATCATCCGGGCTAGATGTACATTTGCTCCGTGTTTCCGGGCTCTGGCGGGGACCGAGGTAAGGTGAACAAGTATTGCACAATTTCGGTGCACCATCTGGAAGAGTGCCTGAATGGAGAGTATAGGTATTGTTTTCGTCATCAGTGAATTGAAAATTCTTTCACAATAGAATTGGAAACGCTTCGCCACATAAGAGTATCTAGGACACCCACTGTGCTCGGGGAATGCGTCTACGAGCGTCCACCAATAGTGCCACACCGTTATTGACTCTCAATCACACTTTGTACAATCTCGAGAATCTAATCTTATTTAAACTGCGGATTCCACTGTTCCGCTGATAAAACGAACAGGTTGCTATTGACAGCAGGTTAGGGATTTTACTGTGGAATCGCGACCCATTCGTGGTGCCTACGTCATCACACAGTAAAAAGCGACCATTTTGATTGATTGCATAGATGTGCGAACCACAAGACCGCACTTGTCGATTGATCGATTGCGTTAGCAATTCACAGTTACAGTTTTCATCCCTCCTTCCTGCGCTCGATTCATTGATTTGTGCTAGTTTTTTTGCGTTTTCTTTAGCATTTTTAAAAAAAATGGGCCGTCGTAATTGCTACACCGAAGAAGAAGGAAAAAGAACCAGCGATTTGGGGAGAAACAAGCGATTGATTGATCGATTGAAGTGTAACAGTTGCTTTTGCCCACCGGATCTGATTTACTGGGGGGGGGGGTACCACGGATGGGTCGCGATTCTACAGTACTGTAACCAGCCAGGAATGTACGCGTTTGAAAACCACACGTCGACCACTATACAAACTGGAGACATATAACTGCGCTTGCGTTTCAGTGATTGTTTGATTTGATTGCTTATTGATTTGTATTGATTTTCAAATGAATTATTCTCCACCAAATACTGTTAGACAATTGGCCTGCCTTTGAAAAATGATTACTTTTTATATTTTAATACAATTATTATATGGAGATCACTTGATTCGATCATTCCTGTTGCTGTTGCACACTTTTGTGGTGATCCGCTGAAGTTTCTATTCCATCATGGCTACCAATCAACCCTCTGCAGATGACATTGAGACCCTTCCCAACACGGACACCCAACCGTTTGCGGTGCCTGTTCTCAGCAAGAAAGACCTAAAACAGAAAGCAAAAGAGGACGCGAAACGTCTCGAACGAGAGCGCAAGCAAACGAAAGCCCAATTAAAGTTGGACGCCAAAAATGCCAAATTGCAGGCCAAGGAAGATCTGAAGCGTCGAAAGACGGAGTTAGCAACCGAGGCCATAAAGGAAGCCTTCCTCGAACAGGCGCGTCAGGCGGAAGAGAAAGAAGCCAAGAAGCAGAACAAGCGAGCTTCTACTACATCAGAATCATCGAAGCCTCGACCGTCGCAACCAGCAGTGACCTCTTCGCAATCAGGTCTCCCACCAGTCGCTGCAAAGCAGAGCAAGCTCTCCGGGTCCGGAAAAGATGCACCCACATCACAAGCACCTCGTCTGTCCGTCAAGAAAGCGTCCGCCGCGGAGCCCGGTCTGTTCGACGGGAACCAGAACACCTGGAGAGCTCGCAGTGCCGTGACCAGGGAGGTGAAGGATCTGACCCTCACCATCTCCGGACTGTATGATCAAGTGCAGAAAACACGCTCATCGGTTCTCAGTCTCGAGCTGACCAATTCCGACCTTGCCAAGGAGGTCAAATTCCACAGCAACGCTTATCGAACACTCCGAAAAGACCTCCGTCACGTTAAGCGAGATTATAAGAAGGCCGACGCGGAGTACAACAAGGGTCGAGCGAAGGCGTCCGAACGGAAGCACTACCTGAAGAAGAACTCCCGCCTGCAGGGGCAGATCGTCGAGAACAACATGGACCTCCTGGCGGAGATGACGGTCAACGATGAGGTCATTCCGGGTGTGTGTCGCCAAATGCGCGAGACCCGGTTGAAAGAGCAGGGCCGTTGTCTGCGACAACTCCGTCACCGTTTGGCTACAAAGAAGGCCGAGCTGGCGCAAGTGAAGGACCTCGTTATGACGGAGGAGATGAACTCGGACAGTGTCTGCCGGCTGTCGGAGCGGCTGCAGCATCAACTGGACGACCAGGGCTACGTGGAGCATGAGACCTACAACGTGGCGCAGCTGCGTTCGGTGGCGTACTGCCTCGGGTACGTGCAGTACCAGGTGGAGGATTTGACCCGCGAGACGGAGTTCACACGGGAGATGAACGCCAGTCGGATGAATGAGTTCAACAACGAGTTGAACTGGCGAGTGCTGTCGTATCGCGAGCGGATGCAGGCGTTGCAGGCCAGTGTGGCCAAAGCGCTCCACCCGACGGTCGGCGTGGGACGGGCGACGGAGAAGGTGACGACCGTGTCGAGCTGCGTGAAAAGGGTCATCCCGGAGGCGCAAAAGGAGTGGATGGCGTCGCAGATCGAGCTGAGTGAAGTGCAGAAGGAGCACATTGAGGCGGAGTTTGCGCTGCTGTCGGTGGAGGTGTTGTATCGTAATGCGAGATTGTATGGAAAGTTGCTGGAGCTGCAGCAGCGGTTACGGTTTACCATGACTAAACGAGGGCAGTTCTTGACGGACACCGGGTGTGTCGCGGAAACGAGCAATAAAATTTACATCTACTTTAAAGCTTTGCACACGGTTCATATTTCGGTAATTCGACCACGACCCCAAACAGGGCGCGGCGTCCCTCTTACTGTCAGTCTTGTGTGTTATCTTTATTTACTCCTTACTCTGTCTGTTTATATGTTGCAATATCATCTGCGTCAGTCTTTTAGTTGTGTTCCGGTATTGGCCGGAGAGGCTTACCTGTCACGCCTGTTACCGCGGAAATCGCGGTCCGTCGAACGGTAGCCGGGAATGCGTTTGGGCGCCGAACGCCAGAACCACAGAAACGTCACCGTGATATGGAACGCGAAGAACGCAATCGCCGAGGCGAAAGTTGGCTTGACGGTCAGAAAACAGCCGATCGCCATGGCTCTCGGCACCAGACTCATTAAATCTGAGAGGTTCTCCGCAATGTAATCGTACAGCGCCGGTTCCAAGACCTACAAATTCAGAATGAGATAGTAGACACGTGAAAGCCTAAACCTATAAATATAAACATAAATATAAATATAAATTTAAAATTATATACAGTAAACCCGGGAATTCAAGACAAGATATAAAGATCCTGCAAAAATATTATTATTATTAGATTGCAATTATTAGAGTTGTAAAATTATAATTGGCATGTACAAATTATGTTCTGATAGGCAACCGGGTGATGGTGTGCCCGTTCGTATGTGTATGTGATTTTGGCGCAGACATTTAGTAGACCCTCACCGTTTCAATGTCGATGATGATGCCTTTTTTGCTTTCCCGGGCACCTGGTTCGTACCGCAAGAGGCTGAGCGAGGACAACGCGAGGGAGACCCAGCTGTTAAAGGTGACGGTGTAGACGCCGGTTTCGATCGCCACTGCAGCGGCAATGTAACTTTGCAGTATCAACTGGGGCATCGCACCAAAGTAGATGTCGACATCTCCCACCCGATTGCGTTCTCGGTTACACTCCTGAAATGTTCTCAGTTGGAAGAGGTAGATTTTGGCGTCTTCAGAGGACTGAATGTTCTTGCACCTAGGGAGGTGCAGAAACTCCCGAATTGTGCGGAAAGACCTGAGAAAGTGTAAGTGTTCAAACTTCATTAAATGGACTACCGTACCGTGGCAATCTCAAGGGACAGTAGAGTGCCCTAGGGCGTGCATTCCGCCCGCCTTGCGCCGTATATTTAGACCGGTGTGTGTTTATGCGGCATTGGGGCGGCGCTTAGCCGTCCCTTGAGATCGCGACGGTACGATAAACTACTACCGTACGAGGTAGAGGCCGTTAACCAGGCCGCTTTTAGAAATCGTAACTTAAACAAGCCAGCAGGTGGC
>LRSR01012211.1:0-17495 GCA_001579985.1 Hypsibius dujardini | reverse complement strand
AGAGAGACAGGCACATCGATAGACAGGCATGCAGGCAGGTGGCTGGAAATTCGAGGGATTCTAATTTTCTATCATTTCCCGTTTTTTTTAGCTGCGTATTGGTTTGTCCGGAAGGTCTATGGCAGCATCAAAGTGGACTAATTGAGATCACTGGTGGCGCGGAGGGAAACGCCATAACCGGTCGAGAATTTTTGGTCTTAGTTAGAGACATTAATTTTGAGTCGAATTACAAGTTATCACGCCTCTCTTCTATAAACCAGAATATTATGGAAGTTTTGTTGTCTTTTTCCGCCCAGTGTCCGCAAGTGGAGCTGTACGTTGTGCAGACATCCGAGACATGCGGCTCTTTTCGCTTGATCTTTTCCCCCCGTTATCTTTTCTTTTTTTCCGCAGCTCTGTGGTTGAATCGGCTGCAGTTATTGATGAATAAATGGCCTTCGTGTCGGCTTAGCAGAGAGCAGATCCCTGAGTCATTGTCCACAACTGTTAGATTTATATTCGGAATTTCGAATTTTGACAGGCACAGTTGCAAACATAAAGACCGAGATCGGATGGCGGAAAAATCACTAGACAGAAACCGTATACATTCAGACTGGTCTCTATTTGTCTGTCTGCTCGTCAGTATGTCTACCTTTCTGCCTTTCTGCCTTTCTGCCTGCCTGCCTGTCTGTCTGTCTGTATGTCTGTCTGTCTGTGTCAGTCTGTATGTCTGTCTGTCTGTTTGTGTCTGTCTGTGTGTCTGTGTGTCTGTGTGTCTGTGTCTGTCTGTGTGTCTGTATGTATGTCTGATTGTCTGATTGTCTGTATGTCTGATTGTCTGATTGTCTGTCTGCCTGTCTTCTGTTGAATTCTCTTGCCTGCTTTCCGACCATCTGTCTGTATGCCTGCCTATCTGGATGTCTGCATGTCCGATATATTTGTCAGCTCTCTGCTATTGTCTGTCTTACTATTGGGTTTCATCTGACTTTTGTTCGTTCGACGGGGAATTCGGGAGCACTGATGCAAATCTTCAATCTAAGCGCGAAGCCGTTCTCAGTGGGACCAAACGAAAACAGGATATCCTTATTTGAATATAAATTAAATTATGAGCATACCGGTAGCTGTCTAGACAATGATGACTGGAAGTGGAAGAGAGAGAGAGCTTCAGGGAGCAAAGAGTATGTCAAGGCACACGCAATCATCAGGACGGAGGCATCCACCGGGAGAGGTAACAAATAAACAACTCACGAAATAACAGAGTAAAAAAGTCAAACAAAAATTTTGTCACTAAGGGGAAACAGCTCAAAGTTCGTCATGCTTGGGTCCACGGAATTCTTCGTGGGAAATAAATCCGTCCTGTTGGAACAGATAAAAGACATTTCAATAAAAGAAAACCTGGCAGTATAACATTTCGTTCGTGCGTATTCCATTATCTGCCTGTTTCTGTGTCTATGTGTCTCTCTATATGTTTATATGTCTGTCTGTCTGTCTGTCTGTCTGTCTGTCTGTCTGTCTGTCTGTCTGTCTGTCTGTCTGCATGTCTGTCTGTCTGTCTGCCTGTCTATCTGTCTGTCTGTCAAGCATAGCATTTTGTTACTTACCTTGTCTTGATCCTCGTGCTCGAAGATTTCAGCGATAATCTTATCAGTGTCCATGGGTGGGCCTCCAGATTCCTTATGGCCGGCGACTTGCCCTGCAAAAGAACGGTACAAGTGAATATGAATTGCAGTATCACAAGCAAAAGGATATCGAACACTAGCCTACTGCCAGCACTTCCTCAACAACAGTTACTCGCTGCCCACGTTACCTTCGATGAATTTGTAGAGTTCCACCTTGGAGAGTTGCTTGTCCTCATCGGCGTCAATCTGCTTGAAGATGTTCTGCTGGGCCGGGGCGTCTTGGATGTCTACGAGTTCCGTATCGAATACCAAGGTTGCCCCACCGGGAATCAGATTGCCTACGTGGAAAGCAACAAAAAATACGAAGGTTTTCGGGTAAAAGTATTAGAACAAGCACAAGTACAGAACATGCAGATAGATTGACCAGAGAGACCAGAAAAACAGACAGAAAGACAGCCATACCGACACACATGCAAACGGAGAGATACACAATCAGACAGACAAACGGGCAGGCAGGCAAGTAGACAAACAGACAGACAGCCCGACAGACAGGCAGAGAGACAGGCAGAAAGACAAACAGACCAAATCTGCAGAAATTTCAAGCAGACAGTCAGCATGATAACACATATGTAAGGCGCATGAAGCACGAACAGATCCATAAGCTCACACACAGACAGACAAACAAACAAACACTTACCGGCACCCTTGTCGCCATAAGCCAAATGCGAGGGAATGGTCAACTTGCGCTTCTCGCCCTTGCACATCCCCAGCAAACCCTCATCCCAACCCTTGATGACTTGACCTTTTCCGAGGACGAACGTAAACGGCTGCTGGCGGTCATGGCTGAACACAAGAACAACCAGTAACGATACAATTCAAGAAAACGCCAATCAATCAATCAGCCAAACAATCGCTCTTTCAAATGGCACAAACAAAACCTCAAACGCAATCACGCGAGCAAATCCATCAATCAACCGATCACTTCGTCATCCATCTTATAAACTTGTTGCACAGCACAACTCATTCAATCAATCAATCAATCAACGCTTCGCTTGCGCAGTCAAGTCAGCCCAATAATTAAAACTCCCCGGCCTGACCTGGAGTCGAATTTGGTGTTGTCCTTGGCGAGAAAGCCGGTGTAGTGCATGACCAAGAGGTCTCCCTCCTTGGCCTGTCGCTCGCATTCTTCATGCTTGGACAGGACCTCAATCTCCACGTCCCCCTGTGTTTCCTCTTCGACCGCAGTGAGAAAACCCACTGCAAATGCCAAAATGAGAAGAATCACCTTCATTTTTGCTGACTCTACACAACGTCACAGGCAACGAATTAGGTTAGGGTCGCTTTTGTGGTTAGGAAAACCAGAGTGAGGTGAAAAGAAAAGAGGAACCCGGAAAAAGGTGAAAGTTCTGCTTCACTAACAGCTACAGACAGGTGTCACAAAAACAAGCCACGTACGGCAGTTCCACCTCCACTTCAGAAAAATGTGGAGGTCCATACAGTGTGGAAGTGGTACCACCGTATATTATTCTGATTGAGCCTCACTGTATCATATGCTTGGCAGTGAACCCTGTGTCTGTGTCTTTGTCTGTGTCTGTGTTTGTGGCTGTGGCTGTGTCTGTGTTTGTGTTTTTGTCTGTGTCTGTATCTGTGTCATTGTTTGTGTCTGTCTGTTTATGTGTGTGTCTGTGTCCGTATCCGTTTCTATTTCTGTGTCTACAGACGCAGACGGAGAGTTGTTTCACGGCCACGAACGCTCTAGACGCGCTCGTTGTGCCGAATATGCTTTACCTCTCGCGCTTCTATTTTCCTAAAATGTTTCTTCTTGTTTCACGATAGCTCCTCGCATACATATATGGTGGCACCGACATAAATCATCCGTTTTTTGTTTCAGCAAGGTTCTCTTACACGGACCCCCTGAAGCCAATTCAAAGGTTCTATGTTACGTGTGCACAGGCCCTTCGGCTAAAACAAAAACCATGGCATAACCTATCACCAAAGCGAATAACCCCCCCCCCCCGAGCCGGAAATGGGAACACGTAGAACAGCGGCAGCTGCAAGCTCAACAAAAAAGAACTTCAAGTGCAAGGCGAAATAATTAAATAATAAATAAACCACCAACGACACAGTGCAGTGACAGTAAGTGAAAGTGACAACACCAGGGTCGCTGAAGACCTTCAAAAGCGGCGCTGACACGAATTTGATTGCTTTTGAAAAAGACGACGTCTGCACGGGTTTTTCATTCGGTTCGCCGATCGATTTCTTCCGTGTGAGTGTCGGTAAGTAAATAATCTGTCTGCACTCGTGTCGACCCCGGTGGAAGTGCTTAATAAGAATAAAAAGATGAGCTGTGCTGGCGGGGGAAAGCCGGTATTTCCCTCTTTTCATGTAGATAGAGAGAGAGAGAGAAAGAGCTTACATTTTGCTTGACGACATTGAAGATGGTGTCGATAGTTTTTTCTTTCGCGGAATTTGTTGTACGATCGGCACGTGTCTACGCCTTTGACCGACTGCCTTATTTGTGACGCTCCGGCTATTCCTCATTCAAATTTCATGCTAACACACGCGATTCAAAGAGCTATATATGTTATAGAATTTCATAAAGCCTCGCATTATCCTCTTGCACTATTTATTTCATCGGATTCATTTATATCGGGATCCCTTTCGCTGTAAGTCACCTCGGCCTGATTGCTAGGCTGCATTATTATTATTATCAATGTTAAACGTGTATACGCTTAAGCATTTATGCTTTATGCAACCCAAGCTTTACTGTTTCAAACATAGGACCACAAGACTCCAACCTGTTGATTGTTGATTAGGCCTGCTTTTTAATCTCAAGCAGAAGTGGTGCCGTTGATTTGTTGATTGGTCTTTGTTTTCAATCCCTTGGGGCGTGAGACCTCTGTACAAAAAGGTCAAGTATTATCACTATTCGGACGAACAACAAACGCGTAGTTTAGCTCTCCGGTCGGGTAGAAGTCTGGCCGTAAGAGTAATGCTGTAAACGGGCCGGGCGTTATTTTCTGTACCTATGGGCAAAGTTATCGAGTGTTCTGTTTAACCGAACGTCGCTCAACTGTGCGACAGTCTACAGTACTTGTAGTACCGCGTGGAAGTGGTGGGAAGCGACGTTCCCTTCAAGCTAGGGAACATCATTCAAAACGAACGCCGCTCCCACCACTTCCACGCGGCACTACAAGTATATTTGTGATCGTAAAACTAAATTTGAATTTTCAAAATTTATTACTAAGCCTAATTGTTGAATTGCAACCCATTCGATATATTAAGGTAGCTAACAGTCCGCGCTTACCGTCAGTTATATGCACTCGTATTTCTTTTCAAATTTTGCTGAAAAATGTACGCTTTATTTGCATGCCTGCGTCGTAGAAAGGCAAACCAGGTCGCCTTTTTTGTGTGCAAAAGCGTGCTCCCACACTATTTCTGTATTCACGAGCCCATCACCACCATCCTCTTAATAATGGCACACGTGAATGGCATTTTTAGAGGGATCATATACTAGTAGCTCAATAAAACCGGCTTAAGGGTAAGGCGGCGACCTGCGTCACCACGAGAGCTCCCTGGCCTCATTTGCAAGTATTGAAAGTCTATACACCTTTAGTTATGTCGTGGGGCTCCTGACGAGCGCGCTCTCCTGGAATAACACTCACGCACTTCATGTTACTGTATCAGCATGTGTTCCTTTCCCTTCCACGAGCCCTCCCAGGTAAATACAGTCTTGGCCGCAATACTTGTACAACTGGCCTTTAACTCAGAGCCCGCGCTGCTAAATGTGGCTGTAACTCAGTTAGGCCAAGCATTTTGTCTGCACGTGCGAAGCCCCATGCATGGCCAGGATACTTGCTTAATGTGACTAACTTGGACGGCGTCGTTCCAAAACATGACTCCAACTTAGTCAGTCAAGTATTTGGGCCACAAGTTAGATACATCACAGGTGTGGTCACAATACTAACCGATCGTTCAAACTCGGATCCGCCTTGTTTGCCAAGACTTGGTTTCAAATTTGGCCAACAAGAATTCCGGCCACGCGTGAACAGCATGGCCGCAGGGATGAAACGGTTCAACAGATTTTAACAGCTACTATTTAGTCAGCAATGAAAATTGCAACAGTTCGAGGTGCCTCGTTCTTCTACACGTTTCTCTCCTCCTTCTTGCAGTTCGCGCACGCACTTTTCTATTGTTTCTAATATCGCACTCTCGGTGATCGGCAGAACCGACGACTCAAGCTTCCCCCTCGTTCAACCGTAACTGACTCAACAAACATTTTCTGACATCGAGTAATTTATTAACCGGGGAAACTTTCGGACCTTCTTGTCGTTAGCATTTGGACAGGATTTTATTCTCATTGTCGTCGTTGTCTGCTCGGCTGCCCTGCTGCCATACTTATGATGCCTTTAAAAAACAAAACCTGCTAAACAGGTGCGTGAAGTCGTGTGCACTTTCCTGTGTCTGTGTCTATTGCATTCGCAATTTTTTCCCCGTTTGTTGAGTAATCGTCTAGTAGGCGCCGGCGACTTCCGGTCACTCGAGACAATTCAGTAGACGCTGGTCCGACGCGGCAGTGAAATATGTACTAATAAGAATAGGAGTGCTCCGTAGCCCAGATCAACGGAAATTTCCTCTCGGTAAGCTTAACGTAGGGGCTGCGCCTACACACAGTAACAGAATGTTAGGCTGACTGAGTCAAGCAACTTGACTCTACCATCGCATGGAAGCCATGTGTTGCTGAGTTAAATAGCTTGACTCGGTTAGTTAAGCTTTCTGACTGTGTGTGTATGAGGTGAGTATTTGTGTGCCGCTAAAAGCTCCTACTCCATTGCGCTGTAAACATTTGGCTTGGCGCTCAGCCAAAACTGCGGTTCGTCTCTCTTTCTCCTTCCGTCGCCGTCTCCGCGGCGCGTGTGTGCTTTTCGCGATCGATTTTTCCTTCTCTCCTTTGAAAATTACTCAGCTGAGTGTGTGTTGCGTTTTGTGTGTATTCTTGTGTGTCGGCATGACTCTAACATCACACACTGACCTTGATCGATTTTTTTGCATCACATTTTCATCCCTTTTCGGGATAGACGACATTTCCTCTCCCTTTTTATTCAGGAGCCAGGGAGAATAACGGGAAAATTCCTCTGCAAATCAACGTCAAATTGCCTTGCGTTGTTGGACCCGTGAACAAAGTCTACAGCTCTGAACCCCTGAGCGCCCTTGCGACCACGCCCCCTCTACAGCGGCGGTCTACGACGTTGGACCCCTAAGCGCCCACCCGGCCACACCTTTTCCTCCCCTAAGAAGGACGCCATTTAATTCGCGATCTGGGAAAATTTATCTTGTTATCTTATCTCGTCAACCAGGATATGTGTGGAGCTGATCATTTTTGCCGAGACGCGCTGGCATTCACCTGAGTGGTGCGCCGAGTGAGGAGGAGAAAGGAATTGTTATTATTTCACACGTGAAAAATGAAGCAACAATCTGGAGTTGTTTTACGGACGGCATGGTTCTTTGTGGTTGGCCTGGGAATTCATTTTCAAGAGACCCATGGAGAATGCTTTTCTTATTTGAAAGAAAATATTGGATGTAAGTTGGTCCGGAATCGGTTATTTGCCTTTTAGGATTGATTGACCGTGGGTGGCGATTTGGCTGAACAATGCGTCGGTTGATTGAGTGATTTGCTTGATTAATTACCGCAGTTGTCTAATCAATTCAATCAAGCGAACGATTACTGTACATGCTGGATTGCATGGCTGATGGTTCCGTGTTTACCTTGCTTGTGTTATTGTTTATTTATCCTGTAGAAATACGCGAAACTAAAAGTACCTTTTTTATTGAGTGTGAGCGGAACTTTCCGTGGACCCAGAGGCGTGGGAGAGAGCATAGAAAGAAGAAAGAACAATAATTAAGTAATTGCTGTCAATCATATAAATCAAGCGGAGGCTGTCGTGATGAGTCCTGGTCGACGTAGTTCTGTTTTCCTGTAGTCTTTTCGAGATAGTGTGAGGTCCTTCTAAAGAGTGAAAATGCAATTGAATGCTTGATGAAAATTATAATTTTTTGTATTTATTATATTGGGGAAGGTGATTGAGAGAAGCGTTAACAACTGAGTTTAGCACTTCGATCAATCAAGTCAATCAATCGATAACTCATGTGTTAGTTTCTCCCAGTCTGGATCTCAGTGTCCATTTTCCTCTCAAAGTTGTTCCTGTTATCTTGTCTTTAAGAATGCAGTTGAATGGAAAAATTAAACACGTGCTTAGTTTTTGAAGGGATGACCAATTCCGGGAGAAGATAAAACAGTTTTCCACAATTACACAATTAAGATTAAAATCAATGAATCAATGGACGCAGTTTGCTGCATATTTCTTTCAACTGACAGATGGCGCCACAGGCAATGTTGAATCATGCAATCAAGCAATCAATGAGTACACCTCATAGAGATAACATAACCTTTAGTATTTCATCTCATTTTCCGTCTTCTTTTCCAGCTTTGAACCCCGACAATTTCACATACGTTCAAGAGGGATCACCTCTCCACTTAGAATGCACATTGGATAGCGGATATGCAGCGAACCACTCCTTGACAGCGGCCGACATCTTTTGGGAGGACCCGCATTTTGGACGTCTCTCTGCTGAGGCAGACAAGCGGGTCGGCATGTCGGTCGTCAGCAAATACACCGCTGCACTGGACGTCAGCAATGTAACTGCTTTGGATGACGGCAACTACAAGTGTGTCGTGATGGTTGACGGAGTGCACACCCGGGTCTGCAGCATCGAAGTCCCCGTCTCCGGTATGATTCAGATTACAGGCAGGCATTGACAGAGACAGGCAGACTGGCAAGCAGAGAGCCAGATAGACGGACGGACAGACACACAGACACACAGACACACACACACACACAGACACAGACACAGACACAGACACAGACAGACAGACAGACACAGACAGACACACAGACAGACACACAGACAGACAGACACACAGACTGACACACAGACACACAGACAGACCTTCAGATACGAAAACGGTTATGCTATTAGCCTTACTCAACATGTTTTTCGCACTTTGTTAGGTCCACCGAAAAAGTACCTGGATTTCGGGTGCGAGTCCAACAACTTGATGAGCATGATTTGCAGTTGGAAAAGGCCGCCCGACGACTATGCCCGCCTGGCCCAGACCAAGTACACGCTCAAGTACAGCGTCTTGGGGTGAGTGTGCTCCTTTTTTCTTTGACTAACCCATTTGGTTGTTCCTTAAATCGGCTTTCGGTAATGTGATTGGTTTTAATCGCAGGGAACCTGGCGTGCAATTTGACTGTCCGAGACTCGTTGTCGACCGCTACGGCCCGTATCGATGTGAATGGAGCACCTTTGTCATGAAGAACCGGCCCATGACTCTCGAGTACACCCACCTCATCACCATCAACGGCACCAACTCTTTCGGCAGTCAAACCTGGACGGAGGTTGTCGACCCGCGGCAAATCGGTAAGGCTGACGGTTTCAGGCAGACAGACGTTCAGGCAGACAGACAGACGTTCAGGCAGACAGACGTTCAGGCAGACAGACAGACAGACAGACAGACAGACAGACAGACAGACAGGCAGGCAGACAAGAAGTAAAGGTCAAGTCGCTAACTGGTATGCTTAACAGTTCGGCCAGCGGCGCCGATCGGCTTGACAGTCACCACGGTCGATTCCAAGAGCTGCTCCATTAAATGGGAAGCTGTTAATCTCCGTGGCAACTTGGACATGATCATTGAAATTGATGTGGCCAAAGTTGAGACAACCAAGGGAGGTGCTGTTACACCATCCGACGCGTCGGTATGGAGACCGATAGCCGTCGACTTGATTCTGGATGGCACCATTAGAAACCTTGACGCCTACGCCAACTATTTAGTTCGCATGCGGATCAAGCCTAAAAGCAGCGGCTTCTGGAGCAATTACAGCACCACGGCTTGCACTACCACGCCGGACGTACCGTCCGGTAGCGTGGGACTTATTAATGGATCCTATGAAGAGGTATAGTTTTTCATAGGCTTTTCTATCTAGTTTTGAGTCATGTCTGCCTGCTTTAGTTGTCTGTCGCAGTATTTGTTCATCTGTCTGGCTGCCTGTCTCTTAACTTGCGTAGTTGGCCATTTGTCTGCCTCGGTCGATGTTTGCGTGTCTCTTCCACTTGTCTGCCTGCGTGTCTAGTTCTCTGTTGGCTAGTACAATTTTCTGTCTGCCCATGTTGTTGTGTGTCTGTCTAGTTGCCTGCCTGTCTGTGTATTTGGCTTGTCTCGCTGCCTGTTGATTTATCGCTTGTCTTGCCTTGTCGCTGCAGGTCGGTTACGGCGAACAGCGTTCCGTCATTGTCTACTGGCAAGGTATTCCGGGCCATTTTCGGAACGGCCCCGGTTTCGGGTACCGACTGATTGCCCACACTGACGGCGGCGAGCAGCGTGATTTGGGAGACACGGAGTTCGCCAACTACCAGATTGCTGCCCCGGCCCAGTCAACCCTCTACGTCGACGTGATCCCCTTCAACGCCATAGGCAAGGGTCAAGCAGAACGAATCATCATCCCTGCCGCTCGCGACCAACCCTTGCTGATTGATCGGGCGTGGGTTGTGCGCTACCAGTCGGATGGCAGGTATGATGCAATATTAAATTTTAACTTTTATAATGGTATTACGATCAATTTTTCCCTTTTTTTGTGCCAGGATCTTTTCGTTAAAAATTAAACGAAACCGTTTTTTATCTCTGGAAAAGACTAACCGCTTTATTAAATATCCACGTATTTTTTACTAACTATGAAAACAATAAAAATGATATTGACGTCTACTTGAACCGTTCGATTTGTGTCTAACTAATGTTGGACTTGAATACATTTAATCAAATACTGAAATAATGCTTTTCATCGCTAATTATTCTTTATCGTTTCTCAAGAAATACTAATTCACAATGAGTCAAACTATTTTTTTCCATTCCTAGGTATGAGGTGTCGTGGCAGGCCAACCAGCCGGCGGACTTCTTTGACGTCTTTTGGTGTCCGACCTCGCTGCACAACCATCTGGCCAAGTGCACCTACGAGATGCACAACGTCACAGTGGATGGGCAGGTGTACGCGCTCAATCTGACGCTGGATGGAAAGTCACAGTACCGTTTCGCGGTGGCCGGAAGGAGGGGAGACCTCATGAGTGGGATGCACTGGATCGCCCGACATTGCAGTGCTACAGATTGTAAGTGTCTGTATCCTCCTTCGGCCATTCACATGGCGCATCTCTGTTCTGTCTTCCCATCTGGCTGCCGGCTTCATTATCTATAGGTTTATCTATTAACGTGTTTGTCTTGCTGTCTGAGTTTCATTTTGTATGTCTGATGGTGGCCTGTCTGTCTGTCTGTCTGTCTGTTTGTCTGTTTGTCTGCCTGTCTGTCTGCCTTCATGCCTGTCTGTTTGTCTGTCTGCCTTCCTGCCTGTCTGTCTGCCTGTCTGCCTGCCTGTCTGTTTGTCTGTCTGCCTTCCTTCCTGCCTGTCTGCCTCCCTGTCTGCCTCCCTGTCTGTTTGTCTGTCTGCCTTCATGCCTGTCTGTTTGTCTGTCTGCCTGCCTGACTGCCGGTATGCCTATCTGTCTGTTTGTTTGTCTGTCTGTCTGTCTGCCTACATTTGTTGGTTTGTATAGAGGTCCATTAAATCTCGTTGGTTTTGCAGTGCATGCGCGGCTGGAAGGACTTGTGGCGGTAGCGCAAGACAATGCGACGATCGACCTGAGCTGGGACACTCCATGTCAGCACCGCTTCCTGCCCATCAGCGGCTATCGCGTTTTTTACTACCGCTGCGATACGACCTCACGGAAGGAGTGCTGTGAGTATGAATGACAATTTTCTCTCTCCTTTTCATCACCTTTTCTTTACTGACGCTTAATATTGGCAGATATTACCGATGGACTTGAACCCGCCGCTGTAGCGCCCAAGAATTACATTGACGTCACGAATGGAAACCGTCTCACCGTGACCGAACTGAGACCCCAGAGCCGTTACTGCTTCCTGCTGACTGTCTTGGACGATGTCAACAGCACTAGCCCCCTCGTCCATAAGGTGGAGCAGTGTATCCGGACCTCCGCTGTTGGTACGTCAGAGACGTCTCTCTGGAAGCCTCGTAGCAAAAAAGGCAGAACAGGCAGATAAGCATGCATAGGCAGGCAGGCAGATGCATAGGCAGACATAGAGACAGACAGGCAGACACATAGACTTACACGTGGTGAGATTCACAGTAATACAGACGCCGACAGGTAAATGCAGGCAGTGCGTTGCTTGTGTTTGTATGGATGTGCGTTTTCACCTTAGCTTTTGATGGAGCTATCTATATGTCTGTTTTCTGCCGATCTTGTTTCCCCGTATGTATGGCTACGTGAGAGTATGTCTCTTTGTCTTTGTCTGCCCCTGCTTAACTGGATCTTTTCTCCTATCTGCAGCTACTCCCCTACCACTCGGTGCGATCTTGAGCGGTTCCATTGCGGCCTCTGTTGTTGTGGTCGTCGTGGCCTTTATCGTCTGGCGACTGGTGAAGCGCATGCGCAACAGCTTCAAGGAGATTCAGAAGCAGAGCCGCGCAATCAACATCCCGCCCTCGTCCCTGTTTGATGGGAAGTACGGTGACCAGAGCTACACCGGCGGCATGGATGACAGCCAGGGCCACTACACCAGGATTGACTGCGATGTGGGGAGCAAGGCGTACACCCACCAGATCAGCAAGATCAGCAGCAGCGGCCATGGCAGCATCAGCGGATCCGATCCGGTAGGTCGCGGTATTAAGCATGGAGACCGACAGACCACTTCAGACACAGACAGACAGATATACAGACAGACAGTAACACAAACGGACACATAGACAGACGGTTAGTTAGTCGGACAGTCAAACAGGCAAACAGGCAAGCAGTCAAACAGGCAGACAGGCAAGCAGTCAAGCAGGCAGACAGTCAAACAGGCAAACAGGCAAGCAGTCAAACAGGCAGACAGGCAAGCAGTCAAGCAGGCAGACAGTCAAACAGGCAAGCAGTCAAACAGGCAAACAGGCAGACAGATGGCCAAGTCAACTGATCTTCACCTTTTTGCAGGCATCCCGTGTGTCTGACGACGCTGCCGCCGACGGTAAGGATGCAACTGCTGGCAGCCTGCTAATTCCAGTCGACGTGGAGACTTTGCAAAAACATCAAAATCTGACTTGCTCAAGTGCTGATGTCAAACTGTCCCTGGAGAACGAAAACTTAGCCTTGGAGGGACAGAATAGCAGTCCAAGTGTTCGTCGCTCATTTCGAACACGCTCATTCGGGTCGGCGGAGAAGCTGCACGTGTTGCCGCCGGATCCGGCTCGTGTTCCTCTGCTGAGCGAGTCCGGTGGAAGCGGCCATTCGAGTGGAGGAATCAGTTCGGGGTATGTGGCGGCGGTCAACCTCCAGCCGAGCTCGGGACAGTCGGGCAGTGGTAGCTCACGCGGCGCGAACATCACAGGTACGAACTGGACAGATATCGGGACAGATAAGACGGTCAACCACACTGAGAATTGTGCTAATAAATATGTCTTTTAAGAGTTATTCAGGCAGGCAGGCAGGCAGGCAGGCAGGCAGGCATATAGACAGACGGTCAGTAGTTGGACTGTTCTGTTAGACTGACTGGCTGACTGGCAGGCAGGCAGACAGACATTTAGACAGATTAACAGACAGGCCGGTAGGCAGGTGGGCAGACAGACAGACAAGCACGTGGATTAGTTAGTTAAATACAGGGACAGTCAGTAATTTCTTTTGGTAATTATAGGCGATACCGGTTACACCTCCCATCCGTCGCTCGGTTCATCCTCATGCTCTTCGCACCAGCAGAGCGGTGGCAGTGACAACAGCAAGCATCACTCCACCGCCTCCTCCGGTTTCGGTGAGTCCGACTCACCCCTCCAACACCGTCGCAAGACGGAACTCCGTCCACTCGTCCTGAAAGGCAGCCAGGACTCGTCCCTCGACAGCTACCTGGGCGAACGCGATGGGGATACCTCGTCCGGACTGGACAGCACGCCGGACTCTCCGGCCATCACATCCACCACCACTAAGCTCCGCGGCGCTACCACCGGTCCTGAGAAGGCTTTTACAATGCCGGCCGGTGGCGGCTACGTCGCCTGGCCTTGATGACTATTGGCCAGACGTGCCGGGACTCAGACATTCAGACATTGTCTGAACTTGGTCTTGCTGACTGTGAGGTGTTGTCTGGACATGATTGTCTGGATTCAGGCATGCAGACATTGTCTGGATTCAGCCAGTCAGACATTGTCTGGACTCAGACACTAACAGACATCGTAACGTGTCTGGATTGAGGCATTCAGACACACGCACCCGAATCTGCTTTCAACTTTTTATCCCTTCACGACACGCTTCACTGACTGGCTTGCGTCTTGGTATCTCATGTTTCCCCGTCATCTCTCCCCTCCTGCTCCTGGTCCCCGGGCGCTGCCGTGTATAATATTTATGGGAAGGAAGATGGGTGGCGGACCCGCTCAACCGACATTTGGTCACACTGACAAGCACACCTACACTTTCTTGTTTTTTGTTGTTGTTTTTTTCGTCACAACACGGGATGATGAGAGATGACACTTGCTGTTTGCTGCACACACAGACACAGACACAGACACAGACATAGACATAGATACAGACACAGACACAGACATAGACACAGACATAGACATAGACACAGACACAGACACAGACACAGACATAGACACAGACATAGACACAGACACAGACATAGACACAGACACAGACACAGACACAGACATAGACATAGACATAGACACAACCTGGACCGTCCAAAAAGCACACTGGAGAAATATTTTTTTTCTTCGGGAATTTGTGATGCCGAAACACTGACAATTTTTTATATATATAGACAAATGTATATTCACCACGCGTTGTTTTTTTTTCATAAATATTTTTCCATCCCGCGAAATACCAAATGTTGGAGGAGGACTTTTTGCGGTTTCATATACAGACAAAGATGGTCTTTCTTGTTTTTCGTGCGTTTTTTTTCTGCCTCAGTATTATCACCCCCCCCCCATGCTACTGCACATTTGTAGTCTCTCTCGCGCAGATGTCTGCTTTTTGGTTGTTGGTCTATGGCGTGATGATGGCACTTGCAAGGCGCGCACTCTCTATCTTATTGAGTATTTATCCGTGAGGATGTTTCCGTTTTAGCGCGAGTTGTTATAAATATATGTTAAACACACTTCCGTCGTCGGTCAGTTTCTCATATGCTTTACAATGTATGCCACGCATCAATAACACCCTTCTTTTCTGTTTGTGTGTATGGGGATGAGGATCTGTGAAAGTGTTTCGCATGAGATTGAGTTAATCAGAAACCTTTTTCGTGAGTATAGTGACTGGATGGATCAGAAGATATGAAGATATTGCCGCTAGCATAACATGTTATAGTTGTTCGTACAAGGGGATGTAGCTCAGTGGTAGAGCGTGTGCTTCGCATGTACAATGTCCAGGGTTCAATCCCCTGCCTCTCCACATTTTTTAACTTTTTTTTTCAATCACATTGAGAAGGCGCAACTACGGTATGTAGTCCTATATCCGTGATGACTCTTGAAATTTATTCCACTGGCATGGAATTGAGAACTTTTTTTACAGAATTTCACTGCCCAGAAAATACTAATGAACAACGAAAAACAATGATTTTCACTGCAAATACGTGGATTTTTGGAAAAGATTTGATCTCCGTATTTTGAACACTATTCCCCACTAAATTCAATTTGCAATCAATTGGCACCATTAGAACTTTTTATGGATGTTAGGAGGCGGAGCCATGGATTAGTTTTAATTCAGATCGGAAAAACTTTCCGAGTAGCACGACTCAGGAGCCAGAACTGCGCCCCCAGACATCTAAAAAAGATTCTGCTGATGCCAAACGATTTCAAATTGAATTTGGAGATGTCACTAATCTTGAAAAGAAATATTTTCCAAAAATCGAATTGTCTACAGAGAGCGTCAGGAAAAATGGAATCGTGCAGTGTTTTTTTCCGCACTTTAAATTCTGCAAAAAAAAGTTTTAAGAGTCATACATTTTAGAAATGATCACTAATACAACACTACTTAAAGAAAAACCAACAAATTGTTCCCCAGTTGCACTAATGAACATCGTCCCACGTTAGGGTATAAAGCTATGTCAATCCTTCAGCTGAGTCTCGGTGATCTCGCAAACAATTGAAATTGCACTGTATTTTTGCTGCGAAAGCTTGTAAAACCCACAGGAGAAGCAGAGGTGAAGCAGAAGGGAAGTCGTAAAGAAAATGTGTAAGGCAAAAATAATGCAAGCAGCACAAAACTACACAGGTGTTTGAAAAGTCGAACAATCAGTGTAATTGTCCATATTGAATATAAAAACGGAAAGATGATCGCTGTTCCCGTCTATGATTATAATCAAACATCTACCATTGCAAGCATATTTAAAAAACATATAAATATATTCAATAAACGTTAAAGGTTCTCACAAACAAGACGTGCTCTTTCCAAGCGATGCAATATTGATCCTGCAAGGCAGTGAGGGGGGAGGGGGCTCAAACTGCATTCAATCAGTCAGATGTTGGAAATCCGAAAGGGCCAACCACCTTCGTTCTTGTGAAACGCGGATGTAATGTCTACACGGAATTAAAATAAAGGGCCAGTCAGGGATATGTTCTTCCAAGTCCAGTCCATGCTACAAATAGGATAAAGCTATTACAGTCTTAAGAGCTCAGCGGGGTGTCTTACCGCAAACACAAAATGGAGCTAGAAATTGTGATGACAGCCGTCAGCGAGGCGCAAATGGCAATTGTCCCCACTGATAATGGGGTCGCTGTACACCTCTCTCCATGGATCCCACAGTGGGGCCGGTCAGGTGGTAATTGTGTAGGCCAAATCTGCTCCGGCGACAGGTTACCCAAGATGCTTGGAGTGTTAAGGGCAAAAACAGCAACTTCCTACAGGAAACAGGTGACGTGGGTGTGTTGTAATTCTCACGGCTTAATGGTAGTTAACGCATTAAGCGTTAATGCACGTTTACGCGTAGTGGCGCACGCGAACGTCATAGCTTTGTTGCTAGACCCTGGCAACATGGCAACACTGCAATGCAGCACGGTTCTTGGTCAGTGTGACGACCACAGTTTAGTTCAGTTGCGCTTATTTTAGTCTAAAAGGACGGAGTGGTCTGCGTGATCTTTAAGTTGTTTTTTTTTTCTTCTCTGATGGATGACCGCCTCTCCCCATCATCGATCGTTCCGATTGGTATTGTAACAAGAGCAGTCGCTAAACGGATCATGACAGGTAAACGAGGTCGCAAAGCTAAGAACGCCCAACAGCAGAAAAGAGCCAACACAACCGGAATCAACACAATCGCGGAGCTCTCGCGATGCCTCACCAAGCGGTAAAAAGGGGAAACCTATCGTAGATTCCTTTGGTTCTTGGTTGGAAGCCTTTACTGTTCTTCAATTTTATCGGGCATACTATTTTCCGGACCTGGCTATCCCCCTCATCGCCTACGGCAACATTATCCGAAGAATGGCTCGACAACCCGGCAATTCAAAAGTCTTCTTAGAGTACGACCGTCGTTTTCGGGAACGCATGGCAGCACCTGAGTCTGAGACACTGGAATGGCACGCAACCGACGCCACCTTGCTATCCGAGGTCGCGCAGAGCATTCAACCAGAGTCCGACCGATCCTATAATAGGAAAGCCAGACTCTGCTACCACTGCAGTTCTCCGGACCACTTCTCTGATAAATGCCCGAGCAACCCTTCGAACCACTCTGGCGCTACGTGGTACCCGGCCAACCGTCCGGCTCCGTTACGAACCGACAAACCTTATCAGCGTGTGGATAACCCGAAGCCCTTTCACGGG
>LRSR01012208.1:0-33456 GCA_001579985.1 Hypsibius dujardini | reverse complement strand
CGTACCCGTCTGAAGCTGCTCACTAACAGGAGTGGGGCAATCGCACTGATTGATACCGGCACGCAGTCGCAAAAGGGTAGGCTAAAAATGCAAAAATCTGTGGATTAGAATGAACATTTAAAAGACGCGGTAGACCCTAGCAGAGGGTTTTGCTACGTTTGTGGTCCATGCTATTTACAAGATGGCCACTTGAAGTGAGATAACTACGCCCCAATTACCAAGCAGCCAAGCAGCCATTACCAACTACCAAGCAGCAGATGCCCATTTCATCAACGTCAACCGATCCAGTCATACTATGATGGACTGGCATAAAACATAACAAACGGCCAGTGTACGATTATACGATATTTTCAAATTTGTAGTCGATCAACTGCACCACTGATTTTTGTCAAATAAAGAAAAGTCACTTTCCTTGCAGTTACCGACGTAGTAACCGTCCAGGACGCAGGAGCAGCAGCAGTTGTAGCAGTGGGTGGCGAGGGTGGAGCTATACATCACGCGATGACGTCACCCCCACCCGCACAACGTCGACCAGTGCAACAAAACTCAAATGGTGATTTGCTGCTGGTTCTCTTAACCATCAGCGTCATCGTCTGCTGGACTCCCGACAACGTCTACTTCACCTTCCTATTGTTTGACGCGCTAGACGCGCCGGTCTTCTTCTCCGTCGCTATGATCTTACTGGCACTGCAGGCTACCATAGATCCTATCCTGTTTATCTTCTCGTTGACAAACCTGCGCAACGTTTTGCGGGGAATGTTCTGCCGCAGATGGCGTTGAGGGAGGAGTGAACTAGAGAACCTATTTTGGTTATAAAGCGAGTACTGGTATCGCTTCTGTCTCAGCGCTTTATATCTGGCCTCATTGCCCATGAGATCAATTTGGAATTAAACTCGTGGACAATGAGGTCGGATATGACGTTGACACAGAAGTGATACCAGTCTGCTTGCGCCTGGAAGTGCTCCTCGGGAATGCAGCTGGATGTGAGGGACGTGACGTGCTCACTGAGCTGCAAATCGAAATGTTCCATGCATGGCAACGGACAGGCCTCAAGCATGTGCACATGTGCTTGGCCGAGTGGTTATGCTTATGTATCTCCTATGGCTTTGCTCACCGCTGCACTGCACGGAGGTCGCTAGTTCGAGTCTCGGCTCTAACAGCCTTTTTGCGTTTCTGTCGTACCGTGTAAAAGGGAAGCCTCACTCACAGACGCCTACCGGCTGAAATAGGAGGGAAACAGCCTATCTGGCTGTCACCGATCATCAGCCCACAATCTCAAGATCTCGGAATTATCCGGGTGTATAACCGCTTGGATTTTCTAGTGTAATTGAATTGTGTACTTTGACCTATTATGCTTTCATCCTACTACTTTGATTAGTATGACCTGGACAGTGACCGTCCTGCGCTATCTCTTGTCAATTTAGTTGCTTTGGCTTTACTGTGTTGTTCGGTAGTAAATGCGAGAGCATGAAACTCCTGCTGTAATTTTACCTGGCCGCGTTTCACTTGCTTGTACTAGTCTTAGTGATCCTCTGAGATACGTTGTTGTTTGCAAGTGATATGCATTACTTGTCTATACGTTGACTGACCGTTTCAGTCCTCCCTCTGGAGGTTGGCTACTCTGAAGCAATTTTGAATAAATAACTTTTTGAATAAATGTCCGATTCATCTGCAAACACAAACTTCTATCTATTGACCGCATATCACAATGATGCATATCAACGACTTGAGATATCATCATACCTCTGGAGCTGCCGCTGCTGTAATCCGATTTTGCTAGGGAAATCTTTCGGGTCTCCAATTCTGCAGCGACCAACGGCTCTTCACCTAAGCAAAGAATAGAAGAGAGTGGAATCATTATGTCAGGTGCGTGGCAAATATTAGGCACGGATGGCAAGCATACACGTTCAGTCAGAAAAACAAAGTGTCGGAGAAACGTACTGGACTTGCATAAATTAAGGCGAGCTGAATACCACTGACAGACACACACGAAACGGGAGAAACCCCGAGATACAAATACGCATAGGCGGTTGCCGAACAGAGATTCACGGACCAACGCTCCGATTACGGACATAGAAACCGGGAAAAAAGACCACAAAAAAACAGACATGAGAACCGAGTTTAGCCAAGTATAAATAGACACAACCAACTCACGCTTCGCGCTCGTAAAGCCACAAACAAATCATTAACCGGCAAATCGTTTGGTATATCTATCTCAAAACAAGTTCACTTCACACATTTCGGATTTTCAGGCGACTCAATCCCATCTGCGTCGCCGTTCGTACAGCTAGAATTAATTGAATAAAGATTATATAACGGTGAAGCTGGTGTAGTACGGTAAAGCGAGTGTAGCACGGTGTAGCACGGTGAAGCTGGTGAGGCTGATCTAGTACAGTATAGCCGGTGTAGCCAGTGTAGCCAGTGTAGCCGGTGTAGTCAGTGTAGCACGGTGAGGCTTGTGTAACATGGTAAAGCGGGTGTAGCAAGGTGAGGTGCTGATGATAAAGTAGTTGATGAGGCATTCGTTAAAGTGTGGATTACCATTCTGTCAATTCAGGTTCGAGCCACCGTCTTGCCGTTTGTCCATTATCGGGTCACTACTTACACGCCTAGCAAAATTAGTGCCTCGTTATAACTGTCCGCCACCTCTAAACGACTCAAAGCTAGAGTTACCACTAGGAAGGGAATATTTACCTGTGTTAGTCTGAGATCGGGCTCATATTTTTTTCATGGATACATACTATCAAACCATGATTTTAGAAAATATGACTGGTTCTCCACAATTCCGTTTGAGATGAAGAAAATTGGAGAAAATTCTTATTGCGGCAGCTACTTAAATGCTTTCGCAATAGAGTTGATTAATTGAATAAACACAGTACAGATCTGAAGCGACGCGATCTAAGGCTCAACTGTAGCCACGCCCCCGGGCTGTGTGCTCACCACTCCGTCTGAATTGCTCTAAATATTTTATTCCAAGTATTCACCGTTAAAAATCTATCGTTTTTGTTTAAAATGCTGAATTTTGTTTTACCGAGAACCGAAGAAGTACAATTTAGAAGCGCTGATCTTTAACTCATCGATTATCTCACAATTAGTTAGAATTTGCCAGAGCGGAGAAAACTGGAAAGGCTACCCTCCGCCGTTGGCTAACGTACCGGGTGCGGGAAAGCTTTTGGCATTGGCCTTCGCAAGCCTTCGCCTGAACTGTGTGTGTGCTATTGATAAAATATTTTTTGCACTGGAAAGCCCACTTAAATGGCTATCCGAATCACTTTTAAATTTGAGATTCAGATTGTTGGATCAGAAGTTGTTTCGAAAAACCCAAGGACTAACATTGTTATAATTTGCCCCATGGACCGTATTTCAGATCTCCCTCAACTTTAAAACGAATCTGAAAAACCAAAACGGAAAACTATAGATCTAAGTCAGTGTACTTTACAAGAAAAAAAATCAAAAATATTCAATCAATCGTGCACCACTAAACTGAGGGAGACCTTTTTAAAAAAAACGTAAACATTTTCAGACAAGTGCTCTGAGTGGTGTACGGGTTCGGGTCCACGCTAATAACTTTCTCAGTTGTTATGCGATTGGGATAATTCCAATCACATTAAAGAGCCCAATTATTGCACCCCCCTTTTTTACTAAAAACAGTGTTTTTCGTTGCATTTTAAGCCTCCAGTTTTGATCTGAAATTAGAAATGCAAGGTTTAAAAAATTGGCTGAACTTGACCCTGCGACGTTTTTTTTTTCAAAACCGAAGTTGCCGCAAACTGATTTTTTTCTTTTGCATGGGATAACCCCATCAAATTATTACAACATACGTGTTGTAACTTTTTGTTGCTCACGCTTTGCTTCGAAAAATGCGAACCAGTTTTGATCTGGGTCAGCGAACTTGGCAAAATCTGCCATTAACCGGGCCACTCCTAATTTTTAGGTGCTGCCACAAACCAATGCATAACACCTGTCCTGCTTCTGCCCCAACGTTGAACCGAACAAATTTTTCACAGACCTATAGGTCTTCTTTCGAAATAAAACATAACATTTTTTTATCAGTTCATATAGGGTTACATTCAGTGATTTTTGTGTAGCGCCAAAAGTTCTCCCGCACCCGGTAAGAGCCTGTTCTTTTCTGGTTGATAGATCTCTTGATTGAAAATTTGTGAAGATCACTGAGCATGTGGGTAGTCAATAAGTTGCTTGATTGAAGGCTGAGGCGCATTACCTGGATAGATGGTTTTGTACGCACACCTGAGGCCATATGTATGGAAAACGCAATCTGCGTTGCGCATTAGAATCGCGTCGCTACAGTAGTGTTCATCAACGAAAATGTTTCATCAGCAATCTTCTCTACTCCACCAAACCGCGCGAATAGGAATTCAATTATTCGGTTGATTGTCTGATGATTTTGACAGATTAGTTGTTCGAGATTTTGCAACACCTTATCGTTGTGGCATACCGCTGTTGTTTTATCCGTTGCGGCTGGTGTATTAATATTCTCTCCTTTAACTGTTATTGGAACAGATTTGAAGATGCCGGTTACCATTTCTGTGGCCCCAACTCGTTTGTCAAATGATTTGCGCATCGACTTTTGTTTGCCTGAACTGTTAAATGGGTAAACGAACAAAGTATTTTTGGTAATTCAATCAATCAACTCTATTGTGAAAGAATTAAAGTGGCTGCCGCAATAGGAATCTTCTCCGATTTTCTCCATCTCAAACGGAATTGTGGGGATCAGTCATATTTTCTAAAATCATGGTTTGATATTATGTATCTATTAAAGAAATGTGGGCCCGATCTCAGACTAACATTGATAAACATTCCCGTGTAAGCCGGCCGTCACCGCACAGTACACCAATCGACTGTAGGCCATTACAGAGCATTCCCATTTTTCTAAACCCCCATGGACACCCCCGTCAATGTGGTGGTGATTGCTAAGCTGTCCGTTACCTTTCAGGTTTATACTAAAATTCTGTCACGGTTGTGGTCAAAACGTTGGTAGGTGATCAAGATTTGAATCATTGCCCGGTCCACCCATGGGCTACTATCGTCTTTCAGGTCAGATCACAAACGTTTTTCAGGTCTTGAGTCACAATGAAGCCGTCTCTTACCTTGCGGGGCAACACTCATCTGTCACATTTGAGATATCTCTCAAAGTATAAGTTAATTGCGCGGCGCTCGTTTTTTTTGGTCCCCACTAGAACGTCTGCAGTTCTTGATTTTTCTTTCATATGTCCGTCAAACCCTGCTGATCTGCCGTATCTTAGGATTTGCGTCACCTCTGAGCCGTCTCTTAAGGTCGTGACTGGGCAGTTTTTCTCTTCACCCTCTCCGTTGCGCATTTACATTACGTTTGTACTACAACAATTACGTAAATAGTTCGCGATTTTTTTAGCCCGATAGAATACGGAGCAGTAAAGGGCTCAAATCCGCTCCGGCACACTACGAACAATATCAAACAGATACATGAACTTCGTACGAGCAAAATAACAAAAAGATTACACAAATAAGCGGCTTTTTGATAGGTTAGTTGAGGAATACGTTCGCTCACAAAGTCACGACGAAAGGTCACAATTCAGCTTCACGGCATGCGTTGCATCGTCTGTTTTAGCATTTTTTCGTGTCGGTCAAAATTTCTCGTGGCTTGCCTGACAATCCAAATGAAACCTCTTTTTGCACTCACTGCAAATGCAAGTTTTTTTCCGAGCGCTCTGTCACAAGTCAGGTTGCAAGATGTGGTAAGTAAGTATAAATCTCCACATAATCCACCCTGAATTTTTAGACCGGGGATTTAGCCCCCGGTCCTAGAATCCTGCACAGGTTCCGCATATCGCCGTGCCATTCGGTCCGCGTTGTCGGTGAAACGATTCTCATTCCTACGGTCGGCATATGCCCATGCAGCGCATTGTTAGTCTTTCCACGGCTTCCCGCAAACTCTTCAGGGCCAGCAGGAATATGATGGGATCGGCAGTCGGCTGAATAGTCCATATTACATTCATGACGACCCAGACGGTGTTCGGGATTGGGAGATCCGGCCTTACGGTCGTCAGAATAATACAGATTGCATAAGGTTGCCAACTGATCAGCGCACACAGGGACATGATACCTGCAATCACGAGTTGTTCTAAAGCTGCCATCAAGTACAATTTAGTGCCCCATCCCGACATTCCGTTTAATAAAATATAGAAATGGGAGAAAGTGGAACCAATGGGGTCATGCTAAAAAGAATAGTAAAGGTCACTAGTTTGCTTTAACTGTCCAACCTCGTCAGAAAGGTATTCTTAGTCATTCGGCCTGCTGAGGCGGAACTATCGCATTAACAGTAATTGTATCGCAGCCCAACACAGACTATAAATGTTATATTAGATTCGAACATAGAGTTGCCATTTACTGCAGATCTGAATATTTATCTAGATTTGAAGTCGATGTATTGGTTTCATGAATTCTTATTAGTACCGCAGTTTTCGCTTGTAACTTAAATTTTGTTATGACGCCACTCGTTGGTTTCGTTCTTAATTATCAACATGTTGCGTTTACTGATCCGTTAATGCCCGGACCGCAAAAGAAGACCTTATCCGTTATCACCACTCCGCGTCTGGTCATATCCTACTGTCCTAAGTATACACGTACTTTGGTACTGTACTGTACTGGAGTGAGCTCTAGCCTATTTGTAAGCATTAATGTACTCTGTCTTGGTGAGTGTTTAGCAGATGTGGTCGTTGGTCATTTTATACATTGTTCACGTACATGTGCATGTGCGCTCCCGTAGCGCTTATATAAGCTCGCGAGTTGCTGTTGTGGAGGGATCAGTTCGCAACTCTTTAGTTTCTCTTCTTACGTCCTAGTAATCTTAGTCCTAGTAACAGCGGTTTTTGTCTGTTATTCTACTATTATAATAGGGTCGACTTGATAAGTCTGGTTAGCTACCGCGTCAACCACACTTCTTAGTCGTTTATCTGTTTTTTTTGCCGTTATGGTACGCTACGATTTCTTGTAGTGTGACGTCGTCGGCGGTCGTCAATATTTATTTAGGCCATTTTCGAGAAATGCGTTTATTGCTGTGTGGAGTTTTCTTTCAAGTACATTTTTTTTCCGTCCCTTGAGAGGATAATTATCACTCATTTCCGTTCCGTTACGTATGAGCTAAATTTACCGTTCATGAAACGGCGAACCGTTTTCCTGATTTCTCTTCAGCGAGAGTTCCAGTTTCTATTCATCCGTCCTCACATTCGTTAAGCAACCTCCCACAAGAGTTTTGTGACAAAACAGCCAGCGTTCCTTTAATCTTTTATTCCTCGAATATTCCTTTGATGATAGTATTTCTTTAGTACTGGAATTTTTTTAACCATTACCAGACCACCTGATCCCTGCATTACCAGACCTCCTTACTTAATATCTTACCTTACAATCAGCCATATCATTGAGCTTACACGGACCAATAACTCCAGAGTACCCTTTCCTTTGCTCTAGCCATTGGTCTTGTCACCACTTTGTCTTTTTATGTCTGATGATCCAGGTATATGGAAAGACCCGGAGGGAGGTAATTTCGTTTGAACATTCTCTAGAAAGTATTAACTCTCCAGAGAGAAAGAAATCTTATTCCTTACTGAGAAATCCTTACCCAGAAGCACAAGGCCAGCGCGACTGGATTTGGCCTGTCGTACCGCCTGAGTCTGAATGGCTGACGGTCGGTGGGCCGAAGTTGTTGGCTTGAGCGATCTAGACACTCTGTTTGTTGCCGTTGACTGCACCGTGCCTGGTTGGGGGCTTGGGCCCTCCCCCGAAATGGGCGCCGGAGCGACAGTGCACTTCATTTGTCTTGCTTTGTTGGTGAAAAACACCACCGGGAATACCAGAATTTGCACCAAAATCGGCAATTCATACAGCAGCAACGGCCCAACCAAGGCGTAGGTGTACTGCGCCTGGTCGTTGACATAGCAATGATACCCGTTCTGCTTTACGCTCGGTCGGTATTTCAGGGTGTCCAGCGCCCAGAACGGCAGGAACACGGCATGGGGGAAAGCCCATGCGCAGACGCAGAGACAGATGGTGAAACGGTTGGTCAAGAGGTTGCGGTAGGACACGGGATGGATAATGGCCCACATTCGACTGACCTAGAAATGATAATGCCGCAAACACCCTCTTAGATCCAGTGAATTGACGTTTAAAAACAAACCAGCTATCCGAAACTGGTTTGGGTCTAACAGTTGCGAATATAGGGCACTGAATCGGTCTAGAAAACTGTTTCAATCAAGGCCGGAATTCTTGAAACGGACCGACCTGATCTGTTTTCGAAACTTAACCGAGTCGACACCGAGTCTGCGTGGTACCCTTCGTTCGTAGTGATACCCCCAAAAAGTTTTGAAACTCCTCGCTTGACTTTTAGGCCATGAAATGGTTTGGGAAACTAATATCGAATGAGCTTCCCAATGAGCTTCGCGCTGGTCTTCCCAATTGAACATGTACCAGATACGGGAATGATTTCTGAACTGGCTTCAACTCGCTTCGTTGACAAGTCAGCAAGCTAAAAAATTCAAATTTATTTTTCACCTTAGACAGCTGGCAGTTTCAGCCCTAATACATATAATTATTGGGGTCGCCATCGGGATATGCCAAGGGATGAAATCAGGCCATGAATAGTAAGGGCACTCGAAATGTAGTAGTAGACTGGCCAATGGGACCTTCCCAATATTTGTTTTCATAGCACCGTGCGGGAATTCGCGCGCTTCTCTGCGCGTGGTCGTATAAAAAAAATGAAACATCAATTCTTTTGTATTTGTAGAGGACTTCTTAAAATTCAGAAGTAGAAGTTTTAACCAACTGTCGATGTTAAGAATTTAAAACAGCGGCATAAAAATGTGTGAACTTCATGCCCTAATATTTTGTAAGCAATTAAACCATACCGCATAATGGCGCATAATGGCGCATATTGGGATTGTGGATGTGTTTTTTAACCAAACAAGAAAGAAGATATAGGATTCCGAATACATTTTATATTTGTAAAATTGCGTGAGAACTCAGAAAGACCTTGACATTAACTTTGGGAGTACTCTGATTGAGAACGAAAATAGTTATTATGATAAAAGTAACTTTTACGTCTACTATCTCAAAACAAGGCGAAATATTTTTGATTTTTGTTTTCAAAATCTCAGATTATCAAGCTTTTTAACCTCAAATTTGATTTTTTAATTTACTGCCATTGTGGAGTAGTTCCGATTGTTTTTGACAAGTTGCGAATGGGACACTATTGTCAACTTCATTCCAAATTTCCTGCCATAACTTTTTGGAAAGTAACAGAAAATAAACATTTTAAAGTGCTGTATCGAATGAATTGGTTAGCAAAGGGGAAAACAACCTGCCGATAACTGTTTAGCGGTAGCCAGTAGAACTTATCATAGCCAGCTCAGAAATAATTCCCGCACCCAGTATAACCTAAGTAAAGTCAAAACTATTTCCGCATTTTTTTGAATGCTTCGGGTGACCTTTCTACCGGCTTTGCAGAGGCCTGAAAGTAGACAGCTTCAAACAAGTTCAAATTTGTTTCCTGTAGTTTCGATTCGACTACAAACTAGTATTACTCGAACTGGTGGTTCGAGGTTTAAAAAGAACATAACCAGTACTAGAACCAGATTCGAAGTTTCTCATTACTAGACTGACCGCAATCACTGCGTGGTTGTAGTAGATGGCGCTGCTCTCCACCCAAAAGAGATAGAGGATGTAGGAACAGGCAGCGTCACCGGCAATCCATACACCGTCGGCTAGTGCAAGTAGCAATGACAGCGGTCCCGCGGTGAGGTTGAAGAGATTGCCGATTGCCAGTGTGATTAGGTAATTGTGAAACGGCCTTCAAAATAACACCGTTCACGGTTGAAAAGCAGTTGTTTCATGCATGCGTGTTTTGTTCTGTTCGGCTCGATTTGATCATTTCAATTTGATTCGGCTGTAATGGGTTCGCATTTGCTCAGTTTAAACTGAATATTTACAAAAAAGTCAAACAAACCAACGGTATCAGTCAAACCACGGTTTCGTAACTTATTTGCAAAGTCATCAACATATCATATGCCAGGTGAAAACTTAACTCTGAACCAATACTAAAACTAGTGCTGCACCGCTCCCTTCTGAAGAGGTAAAGTAGGTCATGACGCATTCTATAGAACATTTTTTCCTTTTTCAATATGTTGTCTGAGATTTACAATTGAGCGGGTTTGTTTTATGTCTTAAGCCCCATATTTGCAGAGCACCAAGATGGCGCTTTGTCCCGTTTTATTCAACACCAGTTATTGCAAATTGGACTCATCGATGTTTTATAAGGCGAATAAACATAGCAAATTCATTGTAAAATCGATCCCTCAATGAATGCTTTGTCGCAGGCAGGCGCAAAAAAAAGATTCTATTGTTTTTTCAAACCCCCTCGATATAGCGAAAATCGACTTTTTTAAGTTTTCCGTAATGGCTGATTTTCAGACGTAGTTTTCATGGTTAAATTTTGCTAATAAAGCTTAACCCGATTGAAATGAATTTTTTGGATTGCCGCAATTTTTTTTAAAATTATTTCAAGAAGCTTTGCCAGATCAGCGAGATGTAATCACGCAGTGAGCGCGCGACGAAACATTCAGGGAATAAATCTTCCTCTTTGACAGTTCTAGCAATGTGTTTCATTTAAGTTTCGTTTAAGTTAACACTTTTTGACTAAAAGAGATTGTACATTGACAGCGCTTTTTACCGAATTTAATTTGAAAGAAAAATGTCAAAAACTTAAAGAGACGCTGAGAAAATGACGTGACACAATTAGGCATACAACGAATTTGGGAACTCACCGTTTTCCAATCACCTTCAAAATCGTCGTGTAATCACCTGATTGATTGTTGGATTGAGAAAAAGTTTTTAATTTTTGTAAAGTGGATTAAATTGTCTAACTTTTGGTGTTTGTAGGTTTTAGTTTTTTCATTCCTAGGACAAGAGGGAGCGGTGGAAGTTAAAATTCATAATTAAGTTCGCACACAGCAGATACAGTACCTGTGGTTAAGGCGACTGTCATAGATAAGGAGAAAGAGGAGGAAGCTGTTGAGCAAAAAGCCGCTGCAGTAGAGTGACAGATTGACCGCGGTGACTGGGCGCCAGATGAAGACAACGTTTGGCGTGGTGTCGTTGGCAGAGGTCATGTTGTGAAAGGTCGCATTCGGGTAAACCATTATGTCGGCCGGGAAAAGGCGCTCGCCCAGGTGGGTCGACTCAAATATCTTCTAGAATACTCGAGCTTTATCCAAGTCACTCTTTGGAGTTGCCTAGTTTTATGTCCGTTTAGCGTCTCTATCCTGACAATGCTCAAACTCCAGCCCGACTAATCCGCCCCCGCTGGTGCCCAAAAACGGCTTCCAATCGGACACGTCTTTTACTGAAACTGAGCACTAGCATTTTAATTAAGCAAACGCCTTAAACTAAATGAATTATGAAAGGTATCCGTAAGATATTGTTCAGTTTACTTACAGTGTTACCGTACCATACCGTAAAGGTCTCGCGATGCAACAATCGATGTCCGCCGTCTTTGCTGTTCAATTCTGAGTGTCTTATTCTGTCTTTGGAAATGCCTTAGAAAAAGACTTTGCATGCGGCAAGGGATAACGTAATGAAAGAAATTATTGATAAGGAGTGCAATCCCACTAGGTCATATAGGGCAGCTGCTCCAGGTATTGCAAGTATTGTTCCTTCCATCACTTAATTGTATTGACTGACTCGCAGATTAGGGCAGTTTGCCGACACTCTCTGCCGCCTTAGAAGAGAAAAACAAAGTTCTTACAACGTCGGGATTAGCGCGTTTCATAGATATCATCAAACAAATCCTAGCAGATTGGAGCAAGACACTGGAAACATTTCTGGTTAAGTTGCAAACAAATAGCTACAAGTAGTGATTTGAGTGAGCTTGTGGTTCGTAATGCTGACACGTAAAGCGTCTAGAATAATTGAAACTAATCCGGCGAGCGCGTGTGAAGTACACTACAAACCCTTGCATTTCCGGGCCGGATGAAACAAGGCTCCGCATCGCTGTTCGCTTCCTGCTGTAAATTTTATGTCCCATATGTCTCTGGGTGAGCCAACTAGCTCTTACAGGTATGACGAGGACATATTTGAGTGCTTTATAGGGGCATATTCTGCCAATCTCTTGGAACCCACAATATACATGATCTAGGCGCCATTAAAAACAAGCTCTTGTACGCTCCAGTATGATCAGCTAAAGTGTTCGGTGAAATGTTATGCATCTTTTTAGGGCATACTTTATTTACTACAGTAGCCCTGCGAAGTATGTCAGCTTAAGAATCTGACAATGCAACTGTCAAATTTTAAGCCTTACCCTACGCTCGTTTATTGATTCGCTTGTTCGTTCGTTTGTTCGTTTTTTGGCTGGATCACTCGTTCGTTGTTTGTGCATTTTCTTAATGTAGAACCTCAAAAGTGGACTAAAATCCAGTAATTCAGTTTTTAAAAAAATTACCCAATTGTTGAGTTCAGTTTTTCATTCAGCACTTATTCAAAATCATTCTACAATGGTTTACAATATTTCTAATTGTATTGCTTTAAACCCACAGTTCGACAGCCATTTCCCTATGTTACTTGCGACTTCAAGGCAAAACGTCGTGTCACTCTCAAGGCGCATCAAATTTAATGCGTAGTCGTACTAACTGCATGCAATTAACGTGATTTCCCGCCTTTTATGGAGGCCGATTAAACGCTATTACGAATCGCCTGCAACCGTGATGGCGACGCAGATCCCCAGCTAGATTTGTGCATTCAATCAACACATGAACAAATCGTTTCTTGCAGCGTTTGGTCACGGTTTTGCTTGAAACTTAGAACTGCGGTATGAGAACTAACAACCGATCGATTTTGTTTTCATTTTTCCAGACCAGTTTCGCCAATAGGAGAAGCCAGCATGTCTCTGCAAACGGCGTACCTCTTATGTCGATGGGCATTCCTTCTTGCTATAGCTGGGCTCGGTATGTCGGATTCAATGATTTATTTTTCGCGTCTCAATTTGCTCAAGTTATTGTGAGGGTTTCAATGGAACCGAATGTCGTCGCTATACCAAAGCAAGGGTCATCGATTCCATAAGCGAAAATATTCTATTCATTCAATTTATCATCGCTTGATAATTAAATCTTAGCTTTATGCACACAATCAATCACAAATTACTAAGTTTGACCGCTTGGAGTTTTATTGTAATAAACCCCCTTCATGATTTTGGGGAAGCCAGGAAATTTCGCCTCCCGATTCGCATGGATTTTGTTTTCTCAAATACCTGTCCACAAATCATAATTTTACATTAGGGTCTCCGACTGGAAAGTACAGTTGCGGTGTCGGACAAAATGAAAGTTTTCTCACACGCACCCATGCTATAAGCCAGTGCTTGGTTGGTTAATCGTTTGGCATTTCTTGATATTTCTTGATATTTATCCATCAAAAATCGATTTTTGGTAATAATATAATTATAATTTTTTATTACTTTCGTGCTTCAAATTAATGTGCATTCGATTGGCATAAGCAGAATGTTTTTGCGATGCCAGGGGGTGTCCATGTACGTCAACGGAAGCGTTTGACTCCACCTTCACTGGATGATGGGCGAAAGGATCCAAGGTTCAGCTATACGAAAAACTTTGAATGCTGTAAATGAACTAAAAATGTCCTCGAGTTTCTGAAACCCTTAAGGTGTTATTTCTAAACGTAATATTTCTAAAGCGCTAATTTTTAATCACCGTTGTATTTTCACATACAATTGCCACGTATTTTTCAAATCTTTTCATGCGTCCATAAATAAGTCTCACGAGGCATCCCTTTGTAAAGTCATAGGAGACATTTTCGGGGAAAGATGACGAAATCAGGCTTATACGACGGAGTATGTTGAAACGCTTCTATGAATGATATTGAATTACTTCAGTCAGTAAGAACTGCTAGCAACTAATATTATGGTGTGCGATTAAGTCATACACAATAATTATTTTCCAGTTCGGCAGAGAAACGAGCTAAAAAAATGTCAGCTTAAACAAATAATTAAATGGCATTACTGAGCTGCCCCATTTAACGTCACAGCTAACCAGTGTCGAATTTCCTCCTTGAACTGTCCTGAGAGAAAAATAGTAATCTGGATGATAAAGGAACTAAGAATTTATAAACTGTTGCTCATTCAGAGCTATGGCGAAGTGTCATAATTCAAAACAACAATGTCAGCGCATACGCGTAAACAGCGTAACTCAACGTAAGATCGTGCCTCGCTCGTTCACTCTTCGGTTTATGTCTCATTCTTGAGGTGTCGAGAAAAGAAGAGCGATTTGGCGATGCTCCTCCAACTGACCCACGGCAAGCGACCAGGCAGTATCAGGTACTCTGCATCCAGTGAATATAGCGTATCATACACATTGAAACGGCGGCGAAGCCTTGAAAAGTACAATCAAGTATTCACAGAGGTTAAACAACTTGATGGTGCTCAGTTTTTAATTAATTCCCACATCCACAATTTCACTTTGAATTTTTCAAAACATGCTCGATTTGAAGCCCATGCCTCTTTATCGTGAGTTTAACACGTTTCCACCACGATCGCAAATCGTTATTAGTTTGACTTTGGTCCAAATTCAATCACACCTATCGCATAACCCGTTCTAAACTTGCCACTTTAATGGCAGCTTGGTCAAACAATTTCTATTTATACAGACCATTCACACCGAAATCCATGGGAGCCAGGTCAGAGCTGTTGCCTATCCAGTGCTCTTTCGGAATGAATGTGATTCCGGAATTTCGAAGCTTTTCTTGGGTGATTCCGGAAGAGTGCGAGGGAGCAATCATGGTGGAAGACGACCTTGTTGATAAGCTCTCCCGGAAATAGTTTCCGAATGTCGTTCTTGAAAAGCTGCTTTAAAACATGTCGGATTTAGTACTCACTGTTGATTTTCGATCCGGGTTTGACGAAGCGGATTGCGGTTTTTCCACAGGAGCAAACGCCGGCCACAAACAAGACGCCTTTGGGGTGAGAGTCCTTCCAGAAATTAGTCCATTTTCCCCGAAACTCGTAATAAATTTTTCGGATCCCGTTAACGTCAGTCAGATACACCCAGGCCTCATCAATGGTAACAACATTCTTCCACTTACGGCCGTTGATGTAGCGCGGGAACCTCGGGCCTAGGTCCACCCGTTGTTTAGCCTGCTTGTTTGATAGGGCATGAAAACGGCACCTTTTTGCACCTTCCCCTATAAATCCTGGCTAAACACGCGAGCAATAGTTGTAATCGACACACCGCACTTCTAGGATAATGCACAACGGGTCAGCGGATTCGGTTCTGAGAGTTCTTTTTCAATGGCAGCCACCAGACCCGGAGTTCGGAGTTTCGGGGAGCCATAGGGTTTCACCGATGACGGTGCAGTATCACTTTTGGTTTCCTTTTTGTTATTTTTCCTGATGAGATTAAATACTTCTCTCTAAGAAACAAAAATATTCCTGAGCTTTAATGCTTCCACAATTTTTCTGGATGAATATTTCAACTGACCAATTTCAAAATGACTTCCTCAGACCCAAATCTAATTTGCGACCCATCTTTGCATCCGAATGAGACAAGAAATATATAACACATGCGAAATTGAGCGGAGCACGTGTTGGGTTTATGAGATTTGAAAATCAGATAAGGCGCCCTGTACAGGTGTAAACACGAGTCACTGAGCACCATCAAGTTGTTCAACCTCTGTAAGTATAACAATCCAGTGCCGGTTCGGCAACAGAGTTTTGAGGTTTTTAATCTATGTACTTTAAATGTGACCATGGTTTGAAAAACCAGTTTGGTCTGGTCTCGAAATCAGACCAAACCCACTGGAACTTGTTTGGGAACCAAACCAGTCAGTCCCAAACTGGTTTACCTTGACCTGTGTAAAAAGGTCTTAATTAATTTGAAAAACCAGTTTCAAACTAGCTCAAATTAATTTGAGGTGATAAAATTGGGTTTCAAATCAATAACACAAAAACCGGTTTGAGGTTCAAACCAAACCAGAGCCAAAACTAGAGCAAACATATTTGAGTTTTACTGTCACTAATGTACTTGCCTTCTGCCGACAAGGAGTGCTGCGGTACTGATAAGGACCACAACCGACAACCCAACTCCTATTGCTGTGCTCTGAAAAGCGGATCCTACAAGGGCGAACAAAATATACTTTTCTAGTGATGTGATTCTGGTTGACACTGAAAATGCCATGGTGTTATTTTTATTCAAGCTTACTCGTGTCACACCCCATCCCGTTGAACCCACACCTGGGGGTGCTCGGTACCGGCCATAATCCGCCAGACCATTTATGCTGCCGAAGGCTTTCTAATTCTGGGAAATTCGGTCTTGGCTCATACGCCAAGAACGGCTACAAGAAAATACATTCGTTTTTAAAAGTAATGATGAATGTATCGCAGAGAGATACTGTAGTAAACACGTGGGCAGTGCTCTTGTGTGGCCGATTTAGCAACCACGCAGGAGTTCTGTCCACATATGTGGATAGGCGATCAATATAAAAGACTCCGCCGATCCGCTCCCAGGACAACCAATATGCAGGAGGGGTAAGCTTTTCGAGCCTCCTTAATTCAAGACAAATGAAAATCAAGTTTTCGTTTGCAGGAGAAAAAAAACTTGTCTATCTTCAAGATGGTTTTCACCTTTGGAAATCCCCATGGACTGATAGAATGTTAAGGGAACGGCGCTCTTAATTTCTCTATGCCTTTGGCTAAAGGCATCAACATTTCTGAAATTCACTGCTTGACTTCCTTCGACACGCCTGGCTGATTGTTAACCAAAGCTTTCTTAATTTGTTTCATTTAAACATCGCAAACGTTAGGAATAAAATATTGGGGAGACTCTTTGGGGAAATATTAGTAAGCGCCCTTTCTTTTCTGACGACGGTCAACCTTTCAGACCGATCGTTCAATGTTTGAAGTTACGATACTTTATTCGGTCAGACCGTTCACCGGTCGTACTCTCAGTTCGTCTTTATGATGATTCATCGTTCAGAAAGGTGGTCAGCCACCGAAAACATTCATTAACCAGAATAGTTGTCGATAATAACAAGAGTTTTATGGACTGACTGTCTGCCACCCGATCTAACTGTGGACCACCAGAACTGACCGTTCCAAATAAAATATTCCGGAATTACTGCTGATCTTTCGGACCAACTGTCCTGGCTGACAATAAATTCTTGAACTAACTGTCCTGCACCAATTTGAACCCTCTCAGTACTTAACTGACCGTAGATCACGCGGAAAGACTTTCCACCCCTCAAACTTAACATCGAAATCAACCGCCTTATTCAAAATTATGATCTGCCCTCAGTCCGGTCTTATCCTCCACTGCCTGGACTGACTAGACCACTGATGGGTCGGAGGGACTGACCGATCTTCGGATCAGCCAATCAGCATCCAAACAACCGTGTCCGCCGCTTATGATCGAGACTCATCTTCGATCACGTTCGGTGTCCAGACCTGCAGTCCGCGCACCAAACCGATCGTCCACTGCCCGGACTAATGGTTGACAGTCCGGGCTGGAATGCGTTCAATTATGGACCAACCGTCAGCCTGTCGGACACACCAGCTCTTTGGCACTTCACTTCCGCAAATGATTTTCGACGTTCATTGGACCTGCCGCCCTATCTTACATTCGACTCACTCCCTATTATATTTCGGGATGGCCCCATAAAAAGGGAATCACATACTGACGTGAATAACTCTTATACCTCACTGTATCTCTAAGAACGGCGATTCTAACATACGTAATTCCATAACTCCAACCCCAATCCCTTCTACGGTACCGTCCTACCAGTTGAAATAACTTTTTTTTATTGTAATTCCATAACTTCAATTCCATGGTGTTGTACCGTACCGTCCTGACTATAAAAAGTACATATTGCACTGCAACTCCGTAATCCAATGCCATGCGGTACGGTTATGACCATACTCGGGAGTTATCATCATATCATACATACACATTCAGTTGCCAAATTTCAAAGCTTCGGTCGAAGGTTCAAGGCTCTACGGACCTGAGTTTTTTGTGATGCACATTGCAGGAAATTCCATTGGTGCTCCATGTTATGAGTCCTGGCAGTGTGGGGACCCACTCGCGTGTACGAGGTCACCGACCAACTGGGGAGTATGCTCCTGCGTCCCGTACACTCGTCACGAAAAGACCACCGTCGATGCGAACGTGAGAGCTAGCGATTTTGAGGCAAGGGATATTGGCTATACATTGGCGCAATTTTGTTGCAGGAACAATTGGTGTCTGCTGCGAGACCGCCGCTGATAGTGGTGTAAGGCCGGTGAAAAACAGCCCAGATAAAGCATTCGTCTGTTGGCGACAGTTTGAACGGCTCAGACTGGGACATGTGGGTGCTCCATAGGTTCTCGGTGGGATGGAATAAGGTATCAGGTCACACCTTCTTCTGACAAGGCAGTCTGCCGTCTGACAAGCGTTTCATCGTTTGAGCCGCCCTGGCTGACCGTCGAAGCCAATGGTATGAGTTCATAACTGGAGCCAACGTACAAGTACTTACACACTATCAATCATATTGCCCAGCCCAGATGAGGTCAATTGTCTGTCTACCTGTCGGTCTGCCTGTCGGTTTGTTTGTGAATTGATGTGAAAAGAAATATTGCTTATCAATCCTCCTGACGATTGCATCGATTGCCAATTCCAAGTATTCACATGTTTGCGGATAATTTACAACGACTAGGACCAACGGTTAATCGCATTGAACCGGAAAGTGCCGATCAATGGAGCCGGGTACAATAATCGATTGATTCTCAATCTTATTGCTGATTTAAAATCTCTCTTTGGTTGCTTTTGTCCAGGTTAAACGTCAATCAGCTCGAGATCCTTATAAACAGTGGGAATCTGGGAGATATCTTTTTGACAACAAATTTGCTGCTTACCTGGTAGATACCATCAATAACATGGACATAAACAAACATGCTTTCTTAAGAATGCCTTAACCATGAAGGGCAAAAAATAAACAACTGGGTTTGACAACAAAATTGGTTGTGCCTGAATGATACCATCAATCACAGGCAAAAAGGACGTATTTGTTCAGGACTTATTTAATCACGAAGAGAGGATCTAACAAGCATACGTAATTGGTTCTGACAATAAAATTGGTTCTTAGCTGCAGGACACTATGAAGTATCAATTACATGCAGAAGGGACACAGTTTCTCGCAACTTTTTTTTCACACAGCGAGAAGTTTATAAAAAAAGCTCGTTGTCCAACACCTTGCCAGCAATACGTTAAGAAACAACAACTTGGACAGACATATCGCTAATTACACTGCATTACTATTAACACGTTTGAAAATTTTGATCAAAAACTACAGTAGAAATTGTAAGAAATGGTTTGGCTCCTTCTTTCTTGATTCACAGTATAGTTTTTCTTATTCATCCAGCGCAGCCATTTTTCCGCGGCACACCGTTTTTTCCCTTTTGCATATCGTATGCGATCGCGTCCGTTTAACCACTGAGATTAAATATCCTTGGTGCAAATATCGTTAAATTATGTTCTGATAATAACAATTGAATTGCACTTTCTCATTGCAGTTCATTCCAATATTTAAGGGTTAAAATTTTGCTAGAATATCAACTCGCTCATCATAAACCAGTTTTAGCTTTTATCTTTTTTTCTGTTCATTGTCTTGATCGGCTAATGGAGCAACAGCAAAAAGTCGCCATCTTTATTTGAGCACTGGAATGCAGTGAATATTTTGAGTGAAAATTATTATTAAGAAATTCGGTTTGTATATAGTAATATTAACGTACCATCCCTCTGGGCAGGTGGTGCTCTCTAATTGTCCTGCACAGATTCGGCATTGGACGACTTCCGTAATTGGCGAGAAGAGTCCCGTGACTCTTGTTATGTTCGTCTGACACTCATTCGCGAGATTGAGGTGCAGCTTTGCGAGCTCAAGAAAGTCGACACCTGTGCGATCAGAGCAGCCATGCTTCAGTTTGCACAAATTGAAGAGATCAGAGGGATCCGCGCCCACATCCGGTAGCTGCAAAACAGGGCCAAACTCTTCAATGTACGAGACATCCCACTCTGGCAGCCCCGGAAAGTCCTCCATTTTTTCAGCGTCATTGTTGCGATTTTCAGTAATCTCCTTAACGTCAAGACCACCTGCTGAATCCAGGCTCGAAATTTCACTGGCTTAATATTTCCAGATAGAACAGAAAATCGAGGATTTCTCACCGTCAGAAACAGTAATTTCGCCACCAATAAAATCCTCACTCAGTTCCATATGCCGCTCTTGGTCCAGCACGGTTGAATTTAGCACGGCGGAAAAATTTTCTGTAACAGTGGTCGCAGTGATAATTATATATGTATACCTCGATTATATTATACTTAAAACCTGAGCGAAAGTACACGTTCCTGCTCATCTGCTTAATCGGTTCTTCAAACACCGACTCTTCCACGGCCGAAACATTTTCAAAAGAAGAAAAACAATTCCTGGTGTGTCCTCAGTACCTCAGGTGTGTATTCAACTGTGCGTATGACATGACTTAAGATGGGATCACACATGGCACATAGAAATGGCAATTTGACGTGATCAGTTTACAGGTGCGACGTGGTACTTGGGTATTGTGTCGAACATGAACTTATGTATTATTACATCTGCCCAAACTATCAATTGTGCCTTTATGAGCGAAAACGCTCAAGGATGCGTCGTGGCAATTCCCGCACGGCCTGTCGTAGATTCCCCAGAGCTAGCACGAAGATAACGGGGTCGGCGGTAGGTTGGATATTCGCCAAAAATGTCAAAATTGTCCACACTTTGTCGGGAAATATGAGATCAGGCAGCAGTAACCCCAAGAACACGCTACCGGCAATAGGCAGCCAGCTCACCAGGGCGCACAGCGACAGGACCCCTAACAAGATAAAGCTAGAACGGTCGGATCGGCTGACGCGTTCTGCTACCGGTTGAATGGGGCCACGAGCAGGACCGTGATGAGGCGTCTGTGAAGTTGGACCAGTTAGAAATGACTCCGTAGCCACAGACAGGATATGGGGCCCTGATTGTCGTATCCTCACAGTCGATGCCACAGCCACCGACGCGCGATTCATGATTCGCGCTTTCTTCATGAAATAAACCAATGGAAATACTATTATCTGCACGCAGATGGGTACGAGCCAAGAGAGCAACATCCCTATAACTGCATAAGTAAACTGTTTTTGGGCATTGGCCAAGCAGACGAACCCGTTCTCCTCAATGCTTAATCGGTAATACACCGTGTCGAGAGCCCAAAAGGGGAGCATAAAGGCGTGAGGAATAACCCAGCAGACGGCGCAGAGACTACTGGCCAAAAGTGTGGACTGGCGCTCGCGATACGACATAGGATGGATAATGGCCCACATTCGGCTCCCAGCAATTACCATGTGATGCCACAACGGCAGACTCGGCATAACCCATCCGCAGTACGAGTAATATGAACAAGCTATCTCGCTAAAAGTCCACACTCCGTCGGCCATGGCGCTGCGAAGGTCAAAGGGCAACGCGGTTAAACAGTAAAGATTGACACCGGCCAATCCCATGACGTAGGTGTTGAAAGGTGTGAGCAGTTCACGGTTGGTCGTGATCAAGACAAGGAGGAATCCGTTTCCCAGCACGCCGGTGCAGAGGAATATGGCATCGAAAATAGCGATCGGTGTCCAGTGAAACGTAACATTTGGTGAGGCGGCGTTAGAGGTTAGGTTAGAGATGGTCACATTAGAGATTGTCCACGTACTGTTGCCTGACGTGTCAGTCATTATGTAAATTTTACTGTTATCGATAGCGAAACTGATGGAAAAAAAGATACGAGATTCGGGTTTACCATGTGGTAGAATCGATAGAGGTTCTAGAAGGCGTTTGAAAACAAAAATTATGACAAACCCAAGCACAGTTGTGCAGCATCGAGGTCGTCTGTAAGTGACAAGTTTCAGATTAAAGGGAGTGCCGCAAATTTTTCTTACTTAACTCCCCTCCCCTACCCCAGCAACATTCCACTTCAAACAAATCCCCGCGGAGATGGGTCCTGGCCTAGTTAAGCCGACAGGATTTCTGTTTGATAATGAACAACAAAAGGATTAACTGGTGAGAGGTTGCAGGTGGTCTCTAACAGATTTTGCGGCGCTTATGTCTTCTTTTAGTGCGATTTTTGTGATGGCTAATTCACAAAACTTAGGCGAATACTGCTGGCTGTGATAAGGTCACATCCTGAAACAGTAAAATCAGGCTTAATTATATCTAACAGATGTGCCGGTTTTCATTACCAAACAGCTGTGGGACGCCGGTACCGTTCGAAACTTTGCCTATCTCAAACTCATACCATCCTCACCACGTCCAAGTTTCTCTAAGGCTGTAACCCGAATTATTTCGTTCCCTCGATCGTAACGGTTCAAATATAATTTGGTTTGTGTGACGTCATTTTATTTTGTTTCTATTTTCATCAGCACTTTTTTTCAGACGTGGCATTTTGAATTTTGCTTATAACGTTGCGCCTGACCAAGTACCACCAGGCTCTGAAAGAAGATCGCAGTAAAATTTAAACGGTCGCATATACCAAGTGGTTTTTGGTAATGAGTTTATCATGAGCTAATCCAAGATGAGAACACTTTGTGTTCGCCTCCAACGCTACACACTCTTGTTCACAATGGAAGAATTAGCAACGGCAATGAAAACATTTCTTACTCCTGTTGTCAAGACCGCGGTAGAAAAACTGGGCTGAACTGTCAGTCAAACAGAAACAATTCCACTCACATATGATCCGTCAGTCATTCCCCTCATTCGAGCTTGGATCTGTCGGAAATAAAATAGTTTTTACAACTAAAGGCATATGAGTAGCTCACGCAAATTTCAGGAGGAGCAAAATAGGCTTACCAATAATTTATTGGCTGGCAGCGAATCTGCTGCAAGAATCATGACTGAAATGGCGAGAAAAGACCTATCATGTCTTAAGCCATTGAAACAAAATTCTGTACCACTTGTCGCAATCTTTCAAACAGCTTACCTCGACTGGATGCCGCAAATCGGTCTAGTATATTGTTTAGAACACTGACATTGACCGGCCCAGTCAGACTAACAGGGATGAAGGTTACTTGAATTTGCGGTGTGACGCTTGAAATCAAACGATAGATGCCTCGCGCTCCGGATTCATAACCTTTGCTTAGACCACCAATTTCTGTGACAATTGTCACGTGTTCCCATTGGTAGAGCTGTATTAGCTTCAAGAACGTGGCTAGAAAGATGGGAGACGACTGCGTGATGACACTGGACAGCAGGGTTGGAAATGATGATTTATCGGTTTGGTAGGCGCTGGTGACACCACTGCAAGCAGTAGACGAATTTGACTTTAGCTTTGGATGGGGTATCTCTTTGTTGGATTGCCAGGTCGGTCGCCCTGTCTCTAATGTAATGCGGCACATTTCCGACTTTTGACTGGGACTTTGCCAAGTAAAAGAACCACAACTGAAGTGAAAATCGACATTGCTTCAATCAACCGTTACAAAGTCAAAAGGTGAAAAGTCGATAAGTCGAAGGGATAAAAGTACTCAATCCAGAGAGTGATCTTGAGCGCTTTAGAAAGGACACAGGCCGAATCCCGCTCCCTGGAACACGTAAAGCAACAGAGACCTCTGCCAGGGAAAAAATTAGCAGTTTTTTGTACCTCGCCATTAACACTTTGTTCACACCGTTAGCGAATCGTTGCTGTCCCGCTATGCTGTTGGTACAACCTGCCAGAAATGCAATCGCGTATGAACATGAGCGGTGTTAAGCGCTTTATACCACAATCGTCAGAAAAAAGATGGGTCTACAAACCTGATAGAATAAACAACGTCCAGCAATCTTGCCCATCGATAGGACAGGTTTGTCGTCGAGTATAATAATATTCTGCAATCTCAATATCGCTAGATTCACCACAGGTGTACTCCTCTACCACATTGTCGGTTGTGATAACGAATGTTTGCGACATATTGAGAAACGGGTAATCGCGTTTGACTTCCTCTAGTGCTGTCTGAAAGGCCGGGCCAACAAACCGCAATGCGCCCATCCCTTTGGTGCTCATTAGAGCCGGTGTAATGACTTCAATGTCCAGTCTACTGGCACCACATCTCTGATGTAGTATTGCAAAAGTCAAAACAGTTGTAATTTTCCAGGATAATGCTTTTTCGGATAACATCCTTTAACAACCTTTCCGGAAGCGTATTGGGCACAGCAACGACAATTTTTTCTTTCGCCGTACAGAAAGGTAATGTGAGTTAGTGGTAGCAATACTAAGGAGCAGTAGCTCTTTCCCCCAGAGCTGTATAAGATTACAAGAATGTTTCTGCCACACCCAAGAATAACATGTACATCTTCAAGATGGTTTTCACCTTTGGAAATCCCCATGGACTGATAGGATGTTGAGGGAACGGCGCTCGCCGAGGGAAAGTAAACTGCAGCTTTGGAATTTGGCTTGATGGATAGAACGCGATTATGCTTATTGCGTGTTAAATGTTTCAGCCGCGAAGTCATACATCCATCAACGAAACCGATATTGGCGGAGCAGGAAAACATACTTGCCCGGTTGGGTTATGCAATGTTAATTTTATTACCCTTTTCCTTGTCCAACTGCTGAAAATTCAATTGTGTTGATTAATTTCTCCATGCCTTTGGCTAAAAACAATAACATTTCCAAGACTCACTGGTCGACTTCATTTTGACGACACGCCTGGCTGATAACCTGTTCAAAATCGTTAATCGAAACTTTCTTGATTGATTTCATTTACATATCACAAACGTTTGAAATAAAATATTGTGGTGGATCTTGCTTTGTTTTGTAGAGTTTTCTTACGGCATATCCTACGTAGTTAACCTTTACTCAAAAGAGTACCAACGGCATGCGGCAAGAGTTAACGCAGTGAAAGAGATTATTGATAAGACGTGCGATCCCACTAGGTTAAATAAGGCATCTGCTCCAGATATTGTAAGTATTGTTCCTTTCATCACTTAGTTGTATTGACTGACTTGGAGGTCAGAACAATTTGCCTAAACTATCTGCCGCTTTAAAAAAAACCAAAGTCCTTGAACTGTCGGGATTAGCGCGTTTCATAGATATCATCAAACAAATCCTAGCAGATCGGAGCAAGACACTGGGAAAATTCCCGGTCAAGTTGCAAACAGATCGCTACAAGTAGTGATTTGAGGTAAGCTTGTGGTTCGTAATGCTGACGCGTAGGGCGTCTGGAATAACTGAAACTGATACGGCGAACGCGTGTGAAGTACACTACAAACCCTTGCATTTCCAGATCGGATGAAACAAGGATCCCCATCGCTGTTCGCTTCCTGCTGTACATTTTATATTCCATGTCTTTGGGTGAGTTAACTAGCTCTTTCAGATATGACGAGGATATAATTGCGCGCTTTATAGGGGCATATTCTGCCAATCTATCGGAGCCCACAGTAGATGTATCTAGCCCTAATTAAAAACAAGCTCTTGTAGCACCTGCGTCAAAGCTTGCACATCACATTTTATTGGTGGCTACGTTGAGCTGCATGGAGCAAGGTGGAGCAATATGGAGATCCACGACTTCTTCCACAACGTCCCAAGACGGCCATGCAGCTCCACTGGTTCATAAAATATTTTTAACACAAATTCGCCATGATGCTCTTAATTTATGGGATTTGATGGGTTTGATGGGTTTTTATGGGTTTTTATGGGTTTTTCATGGATTTCGATAGGTTTTGTTAGTTTTTTAGTTATTCCATGCAGCACCATGCAATTTTACTTAGCTCAATGCGATTTTACGTTACGCCATGCAGATCCGTGCAGCTTCACGTAGCTTAACATAATTCCACGAAGCTCCATCATGCTCCATGGAAGTGAAGTGAAGTCAGTTTTATATTTGATGTACGAAGCCTGACATATCTATTCAGAAAAGCATTGGGCGGTGCACGTATAATGATAGTGCAAAATAGAATTTAAAAAATTGTGAAATAAACCTTTGATCAGAAAAACAAATTCAACGAAACCCTTTCACGGCAGCACGTTCATACGGGGACTCAACCGAAAATTAAAATGATTGCCTTGCTCATGAATGGAACAATCTCCGAAAAGGGTACTTCCCAATCTTGTTGGTGGTGGAGATAATAATAATAAACACGACCAAGAGTTTTTTTAGAGATTTCTGTAAAGGAATTGTTTTATCTGGAAGGTTGTTCAAAAATTTAGAAAAATTTATGACCTTGACTATGAAAAGGACAGATTTTCGATTACTCCAAATGGCTGTATTATCCTGATATTCTCGGTCGACTCCTCTCCCGTGACACCTCAACTGGATCTAAGATCCACCAGTTGGTGAGTATTTTCATTGCCGATGCCCTGCAGGTAAAACCAAACAAGTGACATTATATAAGTTCACATACACTGTAGGCACCTAAATTGACAGACTTATTGGCAACTCGTTACAAGAAACTCACTGTCGGTGGAAAACGTATGCAGCTGCAGCAAGCAAAGTGAGGCAAAAGATTGTACCGAGCAACGCTCCAAAGAAATCTGTTTTAAAAAACGCTGTTACAAGTTAACAAATCGGAGGATAGAGACTCGAACCCCGAGCTAATGACCCCACGAGTATTTTCCGTGACCAATTGCGGTTTAATTTATGGCGCACCTTGATGTTGCACGCATTTGATGGCGTCCCCGCGAAATCCACATCTGGGCTCATTCAGCACTGGCCATTGTTCAGTCGGCCATATAACGGGACTAATAACTGTCAACCGATCTGTAGTTGGGTCTTGTCTCAGTCGAATCTTTCGTTTTGAAAAAAATGAATAACCGTTGAAACACATTTCATTATCGAACCCAAATATTGAATGACTTACCACAATTTCGTCCGATTCGACGTCTGTTTGCGTGACGACCATCGTCGGAATGCGCTCACCGAACGCGCCAATTGTGACATTACCGGTTCGCAACGAGAATGTCCTGTTGAGAAATTGGTTCGCTAACTTTGTTCCACTTCGCCACATTTCCGGATTGCCAGACTGTCTCAGCTCATCGAGGACCTTCAATATCAAACATGCCAAAAACAAAATGTCAGACGTTTAGATCAAGAAGACGGACAAAAAGAGAGGCAGCTAACGTACAGACAAAAAAGACAGACAAATGAACGGATAAACAGACAACGCTTTACCTTTGTCATTATCATCATGGCTGAGTACGTCGATGCGGGATTTGGACTAATCTATAGCAGCAAAGAGAACAAAATCATTTTGGGAACAAAATTATCCCATTACGCGACTGCAAGAATAGCCATTTTAATACAAGTACCGGCTCATTGACGGCGTATGTGAAGTTATAAACATCGCGCGACCGCGTCTTCCATAACTTGAATAAATCCTGGTTTTCTTTTGTTTCAAACGGATCAGTCTCAATTATGATGACAGACTTGAATGCCTCCTTTGCCACCTGTTGAAATATAATATATGTGTGGGTCTGTCTGGATTTCTGGTTGTGTCTATTTTATTCTTTAGCCGCGTCTACGGATGTCTCTCTATGGATGTATTCCAGCCTTACTTTTTCGGTTCCCGGTTCAGCCGGCGTCCACGCGAAGTTACCGCGACTGGAATGTCGATAGGGCCGAAAGACTAGATACACCTACATAATTCGCATTTCGAATTTCACGTTCAGAGCATTCACTGGCTTCGAATAGTGACTGACATCCTTCTTTACGTACATATTCACCATTTGTCATATTTTGCAACCCGGCTGCCGTCTAAAATGAATCAATTAAATGAGTCAAAAAAGACATCTTATAATTTCGCCTTTTAGTTTTACCATGAGTTGACGAAACTGTGTTGCTTCTCCGAAATATAATATCACTAAAGGCAAGAGGGAAAAATTGGGCAGGCGGTATATTTTTAAATGATTATTTAAAAAAACGAGAGCCTCTTACTGACCTCGACATAAAAAGCTGAGGTTCCGCAGGAGATTTTGATATGCTGCATGGCCTGCTGCATTCTCAATAGAACGGAAGTATATTTGATATTTTGACTTGGAAAAGTAATTGCTCAAATAAGCAGAAAACACTGGACCGAAACTGTTTCCATTTGCGTGCGAAACAATGGCTAAATGCCGCCAGTTGTAAAAGTCAACAATATTGTTAATAGTTCTTGCGAAAGTCGATGTAGACAAAATTGTGGTCGTGATCCAGGTAGGCCATGTCGCACGATCAGCAATATTTCCGGCGCCGATAACGCTGTATTGGATAAAAATATATTATAAATTTTAAAATAAAAGTCATAACCCATACTGGGCGGTTCTTGGTGTTGCGTGTTTGTGTGGGTGTCTGCTTCGGTCCATGTCTACCCCGCTGTCTATTTTTGTACCTCCCCTACGGGTAATCGCTTCCTGCTTCCATTTTGTTTTCAGTCTCATCCAGACTGGCTAAATCAAGCTGTATTTCACCGTTAAGCAGATTAAAAAGCTCTTGTATAATCGAGTCTGAATTAGAAACTGGATTTCAGCCTCGGTTTCCTGGCTGGATTCCAGTTTAAAAAACAGGTCCTCTGTTTTATCTCAATAAAAGCTAGACCGGCAGCTATGAAAAATTCACTTTGGCAGTCTTCATTGGATAGTTTTACTTGAATTTAAAATCGAAAAAGTAGCTAATTTAAATGTGTCTTCTGCATGAACGCAGTAAAAAATGACAAAACGTCGAATTAATATCCTCGGGATAGTCTTTAAGTTGTTTTGGAAAACGCGGAGAAAGAAGGTGCTGAGAAAAAACATGAAGGGCAAACAATTACTAGTAAGTAAATAAAATAAAAAACTACAAAAGCTTTAGCAAAAAAATAAGTTCGAATGAAAAGAAGAGTATACTATCAAAGTGAAAAATTGAGAGAGTCGCAAACGAAAATAAAGGGCACTCAAATGAGGACATTTTCAGATCTTCCCTCGCATATTCTTCTTTTTTTGTTTTCTTTGTTAGCGACATTTTTTGTTTACCTGGTTTTTTTTAACTCAACGCCAACAAAATACTCAATAAGAGAAATATTTCCTTTTGAATCTTCGTAAACAAGATATTTTTTCAGTGAGAAATTGTAAGGTGAACACCTGTGGCAGCGGAATTTTTGTTAATTCACCCTGGAAATCCGAAACCTTTCAACTGTCGTTAAGAACTTCCGGAATCAAACTAGTGGTTTCACGAGACCCCATTTCGCAGACGCCTCAGGTTTGGAAGACATACCAAAAAAGAACATGACAGATGCCAGTCTGTATTTAACGCTTTAATGGCTGGCTTTTCAGTCTAGCTGAAAACGCCTTAAAATTGGATAGGTAGGGCTGTTTTTTTCAGATTGAGGCTGGAAAACAGAGTAAAAATTACCCGTAGAGTGTGTCGGTGTCTGTGCCTCTGTCTGTACCCATGTCTGTAATTGTGTTCATGTCTCTAAATGTGTTTGTGACTGTGTTTGTGTTTGTGCTTGTGTTTGTGCTTGTGTTTGTGCTTGTGTTTGTGTCAGCTTCTGTATATGCGTCTGCACATCTGTATCTTAAGTTTGTGCGCCATTTTTTGTTTAATATACACAACCTTGAAAGTATGAGTTTGTCCAGCTGCGTTGCAAACTGTGCCACACCGTTCATGTCATCGCAACCTAGAATTCAAGCGTAAGCACATATCAATAAGTTTCAGTAAACTATAAAAACACATCAGCATACCGGGCACAAGAAACAGTGTCACATCCCGTGGTCGTGTTTCTATTTTTTTGTAATAAAAAGCCGCCAAGGCATTTTCACTGTCCCGCGACCAGTCGAGACAAGTTCGACACTCAGGACTCGACACCAAAAAGTCATGCGAAATATTGAGCTTCGGGTACAGCTGCGCAATCTCTTCTCGCGCTGTGTCGAATGCTGGACCGACGTAGGGTAAACTGCCGAATAAAATGGGATAGGCAAAAACAACTGAGAAAATCTGCACATTCAGAATCCACTCGCTAGTTGCACCAGAGTCAAGATTGCCAGTTGATGTCACATTAAGGGCCATTTTAGTTATCTGCGACTAACTTCATCTGGTTTTTTCTGTGAAAATATGAATATTTTGCGTCCATTGGTAAAGTTGAAAAATGATGACAAGTTTACGGGTTTCAAACAAAAACATGATCTAAATAAATCGATTTACCAGGCCGTAGAAGTCGATAAGTCGAGAATATTCCGCGTGATGCTCCTTGTTTCTTGAGGGATTTCATGTGATACAGAAATACTGTTGCAATATAAATGTGAGCTAACCTTTTGCCTCTTGCACTGCTGCTTCCATCATGCAGATTACACACTCAACGGTGGAGGCCTCAACCTAATTATACGTATTATGCCTCTTGGGCAAAAATTCTTGCATGCCACCCTAAGAGCATAAATGATTAACATAAGTGCCTGCATTGTGAGTGATTAAGCACAGCATGCATGGATCACGCGACTTGCGACGTATATGGAAGGGAGATGTGTAAGTAGTTTTTTGCAAGAAAAAAAAATTCTAATTGAGCACTTAAATAAAAGTCATGAGATTATCGCCTTAAAATGAAAATTTCAATTTTATCGGTTCAGTTTTGATACTGGTATGAGGACTCGTTGTATAGAGCGGAAATTGCGTTAAACTGGTTCGTTAACATGTTTAATAATTATATTTTGTCTCGTAGCGGTATGATTGTCGAGTCTCTCTCATCCCGGGAACGAAAGGGCCGTGATGTGCGCACGGACTTCCGTATCCGCTCACAAGAAAATTGAAGCATGTCAACACTCTAAAATTCTTCGTAATATTTGAGTGTACTTCCTGCCCATTTCATTTAAAGCTGTTTTCAAAATTTTGGGCATTTCACCAATATTTGTCGAAAACAAAGACTAAAAACGCCAAAAGATAAAGAATCCAATACTCTTGAAACTAGAAGTTTGATTATTTGAAGTTGACTATTTGTGGCCGAATTTAGATTCTGAAGTGTCCTTCATTATTTTTTAATCGCGAGTCTGCTTAATTGTCTCGTACTATTTTAATCGTACATAACTGCTTTATATTTTCGAATTTCACATCAGAACTAAATTTATAGGAATTCTATGACAATACCGCAACTTTTGAGGTTTAACTCAACCCAAACAACAGAACGTCGAGATTAGCCCAGGAAAGTTTTTTTCTCCTGGTATTTGTGCGCAACGTCCGTACCCTTGTCTAGCTCTAAGCTTTGAATGATCCGAAAGTGTAGGGCAGACCATTTTCTCTATGTGAAAATATACGCCTTGGATCGGGCACAAGGTAATTTCAGTAAATTTGATTTGAGAAAGGCGATCAAACTTCGACCATTAAGGCAGAAGCAAAAACAAATCCGACGCAAAGTGAGGTCTGGGAAACAGCTGCAGCTCCTTTCCGGCAAACTTTGTGCTAATGAAGTTCACCTGAATCGCTCAGTCAAACATCTCTAACATGTCGTTATCTCATTGGACTTCATGAAAGTCACCAAGAACTTTGGGAGAGACCAAGATTATTGAACTGGTGTGGTGTGCGACATATGAGGCTTTTTCACTTTTCATAGGCTCATGACTAACGCATGAAACGTAAACAAATTGCGATCTCAGTCAAATTGGTCCTTATTACGTCGATAAAAAACAAATTTCAATATCGAATGAGTGATGACCCACTTTCTTGGTACAAAAGAGTCGAGTAGAACGGTTGAGTAGAAGCAGTTGTTAGAATTTAACCTCGAAATAAAGTGGACACGCGGTATCCAGTTGAAGTCACTCAATAACCTTGCAAGAGACTCCAGCATTTTTGCATTACAACCATTAAAAAAAAGATCAGATGGGACGGGATGAGTTAAAACGCCAAGGGTAGGCGTTTAAAAAATCATTGAGATCACGTTTTTGTTTTTGTTTTTGTTGTACAAGACGAATGATCAAATACAGTAAAACTCGTCTTATGTAAACCTAAAAAATTGTGTGCTATTTTTTCAACTTAGACGAGGGGTTAACATTAGCCCAAGGGCCCCAAGAGCGCTCCGAGGCGGGGGGGAGGCAATTTCCCCCATTAAAACAAAAGAAATTGCATCAAATTTGAGAGTTAAATACAATTTGCTTGCAAGCACTACAGTACAGTCGACGGAACACAATCAAGTTTATTCATTTAAAAAAAATGAAATCAAAATTTAGAGCGTACAAAATTAACACACGCAGCTCAGTGCGCAAATAAAAAATGCAATAGCTTGCAGGATGGATTAAAGTAAAAAGCATGAATTTCGTTAAGGGAATATAGAGTATTTAAATTAAGTTTCGGCCCCTTTATGTTATCTATTTACAGTAAGACCTCTTATTTTGCATACGTCACAGGCGCGTTTCTATTCCCTGCCTTGTTTCGGAACAGTTTCGTTATGAGGGAAACCAAAATAAGACTTTTACTCTAGTACGGATTTGGTGCAGGAGGAGAATTTGAATATAGACGAGACACCGCACATAAACGAGGTTAACATTAGACTTGTTTTACTGTTCATATAAGTTTTAATTGGATGCACTGATATGAAAACATCGGTAAAACGTTTTGAATATCACGGATCTGCTGCGGAACGAACGTAACAAAAATAAGAACGTGTCTCTGCACGGAGATTTGTGAGGAAAGCAACTTAAGGGATGGGTTCACCGTTAAGCAAAAGCATACTCAGAATAAGAGCGAAGTTGTGGCAGCCCATATACTTCTGCTTAACCACACCAATGTAGAGTTGCATCAACACAGGTGGCACCGTTGTGGATATCCAGTATACGGTTTTCATGCCCACAAGCCACAAAACCAGCCAGTTTACCCTGAAACGCTTTTCATGCGTCGATATGCTGTGGCGTGTGGGGTGCGTCCGGTTCCTAGTAATGTCACCATTTTGATTGGGCCTGCAGCATCGTCAATCGAATCGCTCTTTACAATAGGCTTTACACTGCTCTAGATTCCGCCTTGCGCCGTTTCCATGTACATAGACCGGGTGTCGACACAATTAACAGTATCCTTGGAAGGTACATGGGTGCGACAAGAACGACAAATTGGTATTCCTGCAAAAGAAAGAGAAAAGTTAACTGATTTCAAAACTTCATTCACCTTTGTAGAAAAGATTCCCATAGTTTTGATTCCCATAGTTTCGATCGGTCGGTTGGTCGGTGAATTGATCAGTCGATCAAAAACTCAGTTTTTACGTTCGGGTGGATTGTCAGGATATTTCACAACAGGTTTGCGTTTGACGGCTTGGCCCCACATTTTTCGTTTGCCCATCCGCCCATCCGCCGATCTTCCGTACAATCTGTGCGCTTGTCTATTCATCCCCTCCCCCGCCACACACCCCGCTAAGCAAAAAAACAAATGTCACGACGATAACTTACTTGCGGCAACTTTTGATTGCGGCATACATGTAACACAATTCTATCGTGAGATTCTTAAA
>LRSR01012207.1:0-17219 GCA_001579985.1 Hypsibius dujardini | reverse complement strand
ATTTACCTTAGGGGAATAATGCTTAGAGATTGGTTAACAGCCATGCGTTTGTGGATCTATCACAATTAGCCACTTTCTCCATTGAAAATGGCCTTATTTTAACCTGGACCCTGTACAGGGCCAACGTGGAATAATTTCGTAGCAGATGCCTGCAAAAAATATGCAAACTCAGTTTTCAGCAGTCGGAGGATTTTTATAGAAATTAAAGGAAATCTGGATCAACCGATTAATCACAACGAGGCGATTCTGGAAAAGGGATAGCTGAGCTGCGTTATTGCATCCCTCGATTGGTCTGCGTGGTGAGTTATTGATTTTTTTAGCTTGGCCGAAAAGAAGCTGCTGCTGTCATCCCGTTTCACGAATAGTCTCTCGTCTCACGAATAGTCTCTCGTCTCACGAATAGTCTCCCGTCTCACGAATAGTCTCCCGTCTCACGAATAGTCTCCCTGATTTTCACGCCACCAGTGCCAACATATGTGTGAGAATGTGGGATCATCATCATAATACCGTATTGTTTCGTCTATTCCAGATTCTTACTATTACTCTCTCTCTCTCTTCCTCTCCTCATTTCTGGAGGGCCTGCCACCTGTATAATTGATGCCAGGCTGAATGAAGGGGTGAATTACGCGCTGGGTGGTGGGTGTTGATTGCGTCCTCGGGGCTGATCTGCACACTGCATCCTTTTCCTGTGCTGCACTTCGGAAATGGCCCTCCGTAAAGTCAAGGGGAACATTGAGCGGCTATTCGATAAGAGCCTGACGGATCTGGTCAGGGGCATCAGGAACAATCGCGATAATGAGGTACGATTTTGCAGCATGTTTTGGAGGCTTTGGGCAGGTGGCCTTGTGGGTTGGTATTTAATGGAATCGCTCAATTTATTGATTGATTGATTGAATGTTTGATTGATTGATTGATTGATTGATTGAATGTTTGATCAGGTGGCCTAGTGGGTTGGTATTTCATGGAATCGCTCAATTCATTGATTGAAGTTTGGTTTGAAAAGCATATCACATACGAAGCACGCTCCATTAGTTTATAGCAAACGAAGAGAGCATCGCCTTTTTCGCTTATGGAATTTCATTTGCAGGTATTTGGCTGATTGATTATTCGGTTATGACTTTTTCAGAATAATGATTGACGACAACCTGGTCATATCGTTTTTGTGTGTGTGTAGACAGACTGGAGACGATATACTGATCATTAAATTGACTTTCGATTGGTTCATTGATTGATTGAATGTTTTCTTCGTTCCACCTGTATTTTACAGGTGGGACATTACAGGGATATTCCTGCTCTGCCTGAAAGTTAGTGCATTTAAACTCTCAATGTTTTCACTTTTGTGTAGGCCCGTTATATCGCCCAATGTATGGACGAGATCAAGCTAGAGCTGAAGCAGGACAACATTGCCGTCAAGACCAACGCCATCGAGAAGCTGGCCTATCTGCAGATGCTAGGCTATGACATCTCCTGGGCGGCCTTCAACATAATCGAGGTGATGAGCTCGACGAAATTCACCTGCAAACGGGTGGGCTACCTGGCTGCGGCGCAAACCTTCTCGGATGAGACCGACGTTTTGATGCTGACTACCAATATGATTAGGAAGGACATTACCTCGTCGAATTTGTACGACGCTAGTATCGCCCTCGGCGGATTAGCCTGCTTCATTTCCAACGATTTAGCCCGCGACTTGGCCAACGATGCCATGTCGTTAATGACTTCATCGAAGGCATATGTCCGGAAGCGAGCGGTGTTACTCATGTATAAGGTGTTTTTGCGGTGAGTGTTAGACACGAGACAAATCGGCAGACTGACTGAGAGGACCGAAAGCCAGACGCGAAGACAAGCGGTCTGTCAGATAAATACATAGACAGACAGACAGAAAGACAGACAGACAGACAGACAGACAGAACAGAAAGATAGGAAGATAGACACGCTGCAAGAATAGATGGACACTGTAGTTCTTATGCCAAAATCAACAGTGGATACTTGATTTTAGGTACCCCGATGCTTTGAGGCCCTGTTTCGCTCGCCTGAAAGAAAAACTGGAGGATCCCGATCCAGGCGTCCAATCCGCGGCCGTGAACGTCATCTGTGAGCTGGCACGTAAGCACCCCAAGAACTACCTCGCCCTGGCGCCGACTTTCTTCAAACTAATGACCAACTCTTCCAACAACTGGATGCTAATCAAGATCATCAAGCTTTTCGGTGCGCTGACGCCGTTGGAGCCGCGGCTGGGCAAGAAGCTGATTGAACCACTTACGACGCTAATCCATTCAACATCGGCCATGTCGCTGCTGTACGAATGCATCAACACGGTGATTGCTGTGCTCCTGTCCGTGGCCTCCGGCTTACCGGATCACACGGCCTCGATTCAGCTGTGCGTACAGAAGCTGCGGATTTTGATCGAGGATTCCGATCAGAATTTGAAGTACCTCGGATTGCTGGCTATGTCGAAGATCCTCCAGGCACATCCCAAGAGTGTTCTCTCGCTTAAGGACTTGATCCTGCAGTGTCTGGACGACAGAGATGAGAGTATCCGATTGCGAGCATTGGACCTGCTGTATGGGATGGTCAATAAGAAGACACTGATGGACATCGTCAAGAAATTGATGGATCATATGGAGAAGGCGGAGGGATCGGGCTATCGGGATGAATTGCTAACGAAGATTATCTTCATCTGTTCGCAGAACAATTTCCAGCATGTGGTTGATTTCGAATGGTAATTCGTTGCTTCTGATCAAGGGTTTACCTTTTGCTCACATTATGTTTATGTGCTATTGTTTTTTGCTAGGTATGTGAGTGTTCTGGTGGACTTGACGAAAATGGAAGGCACGCATCATGGGGAGCAGATTGCAGCTCAACTGCTGGATGTGGCTGTTCGTGTCTCATCCATTCGCCATTTTACAGTCCAGCAAATGGTGAGCTGCCGTCGGTCTGCTTGTTTCCGGTTTCTCAGTTCGGCTTTTTATCTTCTCTCTTTTCTTCCTCTCTATTATCCTGTTGATTCCATTATTTCGCTTTTCAGGCAATCCTGCTTGAAAATGCTCACAAGCTGCCGTTGAGTGCCCACGGCAGCACGCTTCACGAGGTCTTACTGTCAGCTGCCTGGATTTGTGGAGAATTTTCCGAGTATGTGATAATCTGATTTGAAAACGATCTTTTCTTAGACGCCGTTTCTGCTGAGCTATCTTTATTAATCGCTTCGTCTGATTCGCAGGCATCTCATCGATCCGCGCGACACGATGGAAGCGATGCTCCGCAGCAAAGTCACGAGCTTCCCACCGCACATACAGGCGGTGTTTGTGCAGAACATCGGCAAGCTGTGCAGTAAAGTGATGGTTAAGGCCGAGGCTGAAGAGGAAGGTGAAACGATTCGAGCGGTCGGGAGGGTCTTGGTGGACCGATTGGGAATGTTTGTCAACAGCTCTGAGCTGGAAGTCCAGGAGCGCGTAAGTTGCGCGTGGTCTCGTGTGGTGGACGCTCTGTTCCATTCCCTCTCCGAATATTTTGATTCCATCTTTTTTTGTTGGGTTTTACAGGCGTCGGCGTTGCTTCAAATCATTCAACTCGTCTTGAAACACCAGGAAGACGGCGGCAAGGTGGCGGGCGCTCTTCAGGCCTTCTATGCCGGCGAACTCAATCCCGTAGCGCCGCAAGCTCAGAAGAAAGTTCCCGTTCCGGATGGGCTCGACTTAGACGCGTGGATTAACGAACCGGTCGCGGAGAAGAAAGAGACCAGTGAAGAAGAGTCGGACGAGGAGGACGATCGAAGAGTCCAGTCCCCGGTCCTGTTCACAAAATCCGCCAGAACAAAAGGCTTTACTCATGTACGTGACCTCTCAATCAGCCGTGCTAATTTGACTCAGTTTCGAACTTTGCTTTTTCATTCTGTAGGAGGAGAACTCCGAGGGCAGAACTACTCCGTCGCGTCCGGAGTTGTCTGAGAAGGAGTTGCAAGATATTCGCAATCAGCGATTGGTCGAGCAAGCCAGCAATCCTTATTACATCAAGCCTTCCTCTAAAGGCAGCCGAAGAACTTCCAGTAACGTCTTTTCCAGTCCGGATACGCCGAAAGACGTGTCAGACGATGTTAACGGTATTGCTGGACTGACCTCCAGCGAGAGATACCTGCGGCAGCAGAAGAAAGACAAACCGTCTGTAAAGAAGGACAAAAAGAAGTCGAAGAAGGATAAGAAGGACAGTGACGATGAAGGGGGCGTGACCACACATGTTGTTAATCGGGACTTGGGAGAGATGCCGGAGGGAGCTACGTTTTCGGATGATGCTCACAGTGATGAGAATGACCCGTACAAGTCATTGAATATTGATGTGCAGTCGCCACTGCGTATCGATGAGCGCCTTCCGGTCTCCGCACACCGCCAAGTCACCTCACAGACAGCGGTGGATCCGGTAAGCGATCCAACGTCAAAAGTATCTTGTGATGTGATTTAGAACCGAATAGAGACAGAGGCGCGAACGAACGAACGGATGAGCAGAGCAGAACAGACAATCAGAACGGCGTGCAGACGGAGAAACTGGCAGTCAGACAAATGGACGGATTGGTAGCCAGATAGTCAGGCAGACACTGGCAGGAAGTTAAATCAGTCATACAATCAGACGGTTAAGTACTGTAAGAGCAGCCAGCCAGCCATTCAGACCGTTAATCAGTCTCAGTCAGTCAGTTAGTCAGTCAGTCAGTCAGTCAGTCAGCCAGTCAGTCAGTCAGTCAGTCAGTCAGTCAGTCAGTCAGTCAGTCAGTCAGTCAGTCAGTCAGTCAGTCAGTCAGTCAGTCAGTCAGTCAGTCAGTTCGATACTTACACATTCGTAAGGCGGGCGGATAAACACACGGACTGGTAATAAAAATACCGACAGACAGTTATAGAATCAGAGAAACCATCAAACTGGTCGAAAAATCGGATGTGAAGCAAGCTGACATAGAGACTTGGAAATATTCTACCGGATAAAGAGTTAGACAGGGCAGATGGTTTTACGCTATTTTTTGTCGTAGGTCGTGGAGGAGAAGACCACGAAGAAGAAGAAACACCGGGAAGACGGCGAGAAAAAATCACGGAAGAGTAAAGCAAAAACGGAAGAAGACGCTTTAGAAAAGACAGGGAAGAAGAAGAAGGATGGAACATCCAAGAAGAGCAGCAAAAAGGCTGCGCAAGAAGTCTCACTGATCAGCATGGCAGAGGAGCCAGACAGCGCCGGTGCTCCCGTGGTCGTCCAAGAAGAACATCCTCAAACCCCACACGTCGTTGAAGACCGAAACACAACCGGTGCCGATGACTTGAGCTTCTGGCTGACACAAGACAACCAGCCAAAAGAAAAGGCAGCAGACCGACCGAACACTCTCGAAGTGAAACGTCCGACCTCATCAGCCGAGAAGAAAGCTGCCAAAGAGTCCAAGGAGAAAAAGAAGAAGAAATCGCGATCGAAATTGCGCTCACATTCCGCAGAGGAGGAACTGGTGGATGATGTGCCGGAGATTGTCGACAAGACCGGCTACGAGGAAGCCTTCAGCATGGAACTGGAAGCCATCAGCGGTAACGGCTCTCCCGCCGTCGAGGAAGCGCCCCTCTCCCGCTTCACGCTCCTCACCGAGGACAAAAACGTCAAACTCGAGTACGACACGTACATTTCCGACGCATCCCGCCAACAGATTGCCGTCAACGTCGTCTTCACTAACAAACTCACTGACGGCACGCTGAAGAACATTGCCTTCGAGGTGGTCGACTCGGTCGGCCTGGTCGTCGATCAGTCCTCCGGAATTGAGATCCCCGTCAAGTTCGCCCAGATGCCGCCCAAGTCCAACTGGAACATGACACTAGAGTTGACACTGAAGGCGAACTCTGCCAGCCCGCAGACCGTGCGCGGTACGGTGACGTACATGAAAGTCGACACGGCCGGCGGAAGTAGCGGGCAGGAAATGCGGGACTTTCGGCTGCGACTCCCCGGGTCCGCGTTCCTGCTTCCGGTGCAGGTCTCCGTGGATGAGTTCGCCATGGTGCTTGAGAGCGGTCAGCTGAGTCAGTCGGCTGACGCGCAGTTGGAGCTTCCCGGCGCGACCAAGTTCTCCGACGTGCTAACGCGGATCTGCTTTCGTGGGCGGTTTTTCCTGGTGGAACACATCGGCAATTCCGCCACACTGCACGCCATGTCCATTTTGCAGCAGCGCGCCGTGGTGATGGTGAAACTGCTGCCGGGCACGCCGAATCGATTGTCACTGGTGGCCAAATCGACGGACCCGGCCTTGACGGGACCGCTGTTGGAGGAGATTGTCGCGTCGGTGCGGGGGTGAAAAGGGGAGAGTAATCCGCTTTACTGTGTGTCTGTGCGTTTGGTTCGGTAGCTTTCAATGGTTTTCTGTTCAATGTTTTTACAATGTCGGTTTTTTATGCGTTTAGCTTCAGTATATTTATTTATCTGGTGGGAAGGTGATTCATGCGTGTGCATGTTTCACTGTGATCTTTCGAACGATTCCATTGCGCGGCGGGAGTTTTGGATTGGGTTTTTAACTTAAATTTGTGATTCTGAGCAGCCGTATAAAATTGTAATGTGCCTTGAATCTCATGGGTCAAGCGATTTATCTCGGTGACATGACCTCCAATTAGGTATTTCTAATTCTGCATTTCTGTCTGTCTGTCTAATTGTCTGTCTGTCTATCTTCTGTCTCTCTGCCTGTCTCTCTTGTTTGTCTGTCTTTATTTTTGCCTGGGTTTCATCTATCAATCTATTTGTCTATCTCTCTCGCTGTCTGTCTGTCTGTATGTCTGTCTGTCTGTCTGTCTGTCTGCCTGTCTGACTGTCTGTCTGTCTGTCTGTCTGTCTGTTTGTCTGTCTGTCTGACTGTCTGTCTATCTGTCTGTTTGTCTATCTGTTTGTCTGCCTGGTTTTCATCTATCGGTCCATTTGTCTATCTGTCTCGCTGTCTGTCTGTCTGCCTGGTTGTAGGTGCATGTGTTTGTTTTAGCTAAATATTAGTTGTTCATCCGACCCCTGGCCTGATTCCTTTTTCGTTGCTTAATTGGCCAATTTACGTGTCAATTTTGATCCGTGAAACAAAATGCACGGAAATTAGCCTTCTGGCGAAGAGCCCATTTTTATCACATTTTCCCATAATTTCATGTTCAAAACACAAACCCATATACTGCCCATGCGACTCTGTCTATTTCCAAATTCATTTCTTTCCGTTGCAGTCGTCCGGTTGAAAAAACAAACACTTTACATGGATAATACTATATTTAAGCGTGCACCATGGGGTCAATAATGGGTAGCAAGCAAACAGATCTGGTGGTTTGCGGGAGGACGGTTCCAGACCCGAACGGTGCGATGCGGCGATCATTTTTCAACAGGGTCAGTGACTGGGCGACAAGATTCGTTCGCCAATGTCTTTCAGGGTCACCGGGGCGAAAGCGCCGGTAGCTTGCGAATAGACGGGTTGTTTGTCTGGTTCGCACATTGCCGCTACGAACTCTGTATAGACGAGAAAGGAGGAGCAATAGAGAGGAATTCGGATGAGCATGTGTTGCAGTGAATTAAAAGGGAAAAATTATCAAGGCGAGAGATTCTGCACGTAATTAAAATTTGAATACGGGGTTTGCTTTGCCCCCCAGGGGTGCAGTATTATATAGGGGTCTCTTTTATAGCCTTTCATTTCCACATACACGTACAATGCGAGGACAGGAGCCCCTCGTGGTAAAAAGCGGAAAGGAATGAACAATACTTCCTGTATAATTCATACCGTCAAAATCAATCCTCCCATCTCCATCCAGATCAACCTCAGTAATCATGTCATCAACTGCAAAGTCAAGGCCAGACGCATCGGTTAGGTATTGAACTGTGAAAGGTCAAGGCGCAATGCATATCGAGCATTCCCGCGCGCGCTCGTCCAAATGTGCGTGACAACTACGAGGGAACATAATTGGAGGTGCGGAAAAAAAGTCACTTACTTTCACTTTCGGTGAGGTTTTCGCCGACGCACATCAGGACCGCACGCAAATCAGACGGTGTAATGTAACCGGTACCTAAGGGACCACCACCACCGTCGTCATCATCCGTACACAGGGGATCATGCGATATATGCCACAACAAAACGATCGCGCGCGTCAAAGGGGCTATTAATGAAATACCTTGCTTGTCAAAAACCTGTCCGGAAATAAAATTATATCGATATAATGAAGGCACTCTCAACCTTAATTCATGGTATGCACGGTTGAAAAAACGACCGCGGGTCTCCGAACAACCGCAAGTCTCCGAACGACCACGGGTCTACGACGGATCGCGGGTCTCCGAAGGACCGCGGGTCTTCGAAGTACCACGGGTCTCCGAAGGACCGAGGGTCTCCGAAGGACCGAAGGTCTCCGAAGGACTGCAGGTCTTCGAAGTACCACGGGTCTTCGAAGTACCACGGGTCTCCAAAGGACCGAGGGTCTCCGAAGGACCGCGGGTCTCTGAACAACTGCAGGGATGATGGGTGCGGGTACCTGGAAAGCGTCTTTGAGTTCTCGAAGTTCCTCCTCTTGCGAGATGGGATCGCCTAGAGCTCCCAGGTTGGACATGATTTCGGCGAACTCCTCGAATGAGAACATGCCGTCCCCTGCAGGAAGAAAGAAGCGTACAATGTGACATCTCATTGAAAACCGAGAAGGGAAAGACGGTCGGTCATTGAGCCCTGGTTTGTCTTAATTTACATAAAAGAATCGTTTGACCTCAATCACTGACGCACAGTGAAATAGCCGTGCTATTTGGCGAGCCACGCCTGACAACAAGACACGGTGTCAATCAAACTAACCAGTCCTTGTCAGGTCTTTCATCTTTCTAGTCTGACCTTCGCTGGCGCTACTTTCAGTACTGATTTTTTATAACTTGAGTGACCTCTTCATAAATGAGACGGAATCTCGTAAATTCTATGAAGGGTACGTAGTTCTCAGTTTTTCTGTCAAAAAAAAAAGTGAAACGGCCAATCACACTCGTTTTTAATTAGCAGTCAGAAAAACATTACTTCTCAAGCGAAAAAATTGCACACCAATCTTTCAAAAAAAAAACCTCGTGACAAATAAATTAATTTTTTAATTTTTGACTTTTTGATAAAATTTATCAATTTCTAAACTTACAGCAGATTTTTTGGACGCTCATTACTGGTGCTGTAAAGCGTTGATAAAAGCGTCCCCTATTTAAAATAGTAATCTCGAATAAATTTGTACCAAAGTCTCATTAAATACCAGCAATAATTCGATTTTTTTATGTGTGGACAAAATATTTATTTAACTAATTAGGAGATCATTTCTAGCATTGACTTTGCAGCTAAACGTTAAGGTCAGACCGTTGGTTAGGTTACCGTAGGTTACCGTTGATGTCGATGTCAGTCAGCAGTTCCTGTAGTTCCGTCTCCGACGGACACAGCCCAAAGTTGCGCATGACCGTGCCCAGTTCCTCCTTGGTGATCGAACCGTCCTCATCCTTGTCGAAGAAGCGGAAAGTGTCACGCAGTTCTGCAAGAAAAGACGGCACATTGTTCGACTGCATCACCGCGCTGCTCAACAATCCGAAGAAAGCGCGCTCGCAATCAGGCGGAAGAAGATTTAAAGCAATAACAGGCGCTACAGCGTACCCAGTACTTTACAGCGCGAATGGCGCCGATCCGGAGTCATCCCCGACAGACCGACCGACCGACCAACCAACCGACCAACCGACCGACCGATCGCCAGAAACCCTCGTCTCGAAGTGCTTTGTTGATCAATGCACGCTGGTGGGCGGTGGGGACCCTTTTTTTAGTGATTATATGCGTATATTCGCAATAGAGTTCCCCCCTCCACCCTCCAACGTTTATAGCTGATCCAAAGACCCAGACGAGGATGATCCTCGAATCCCGAGATGATCCCGAAAGAGACACTAGAGGTGGAGGATGGGGGGATGGTTGGTAAGTATTATGCAGTCAATTCCCACACACACTCGCAGATACGTAGAATGTATAGGCGTATAAGTACAATGTACACGCTTATATGTGGAATGTATAGGCGGATTCAATGTATACGCGTAGAGAAAGTAATGTATTCCTCGTACAGACGGTTACGTCAATGCGACCTTTCCTTGCAATAGTATGTGCTCGTGGGAGGATATTTAGGTCCCCGTGGGAATACACAATGCACCGCCCTGCGAGTTGCTCACGAAAAACGGCTTAGTATCGTCCCAGGCGCAGTAAAGACATAAGCCGACACGTGGGCTGTGTGACCAACGTCATACAAAACGGATAAGAAACTGACAGTGAATGGACACATTGCCAGTTGAGCTTGGCGTTAAACATCTCTCCTTTTTTCACGTAGCCCGGACTCCGGGGGCAATCGGCATACTCGTGTGTACGTACAAGTATGAGCTCTCCATCTGGTGTTCCGTAATTGGCATGTTGGTTCCCGGCGTGAAAAAGAAACAATTTCCATGTCACCGCGTGCGGATCGAGTGCCTGTACCATTATTAGCTCGTATTACCTGAATGACGCGGAGACCCACGACGGATGTGCTGATGCCACGAGACTAGGGGGCATGTGCTAGAAGAATAGCAGCTGCTGGGAATATAGCTGGTTGCTCCACAGGCCCCCGCAGCGCCACCTGCTTGCGCGTCGACACGACAAGATGACTGATGAGGATTGAGTGAAACGTCCGCACAGTCAAACACTCAGTCGGGATGAAAAGTGAATGGCCCACGGTTTTCATGCTCTCGGATAACAAAGATTACAGTACCAGTATGAGGGAAAGTGTGTATTTCGGCTCACCCTCCACTTGGTCGATAAATCGGCTCACTCACGGCTCAATCAAACAATCAAGCACCTGCCGTCAAAGAGATTTCTCTTTGACGGCAGGTGCTTGATTGTTTGATTTGCTGTAATGTATCCTAGTATACTATAGCACGTCTAAAAATCAAACGATCAAGCAGGTGCCATCAAAGATAAATCCATGAGTGAGCCGATTTATCGACCAAGTAGAGGGTAAGCCAAAATACAGACTTTGCCTCATACCCCTCAATCGAGATTACCTACAGTAGTACTCAAAGAATGATAGATTTGTCCAATCACCATCCATCATTCCGGGAACTTGTTGCGATTCGGAAGCCGTATGAAGAATTTGATTATATTTACCAAGGCTTCTCGCGATCGGTTGTATACAAGTGCTCAGTAAGTACTGCTCGCGAACAGAAAATGTCAAAAGCCTCACTGGCAGGCCATCCACCACCACTTCCGCCCGACCGTCTACCGACGGACCGACCCCCGACCGTCTGCCGACGGACCGACCCCCGACCGTCTGCCGACGGACCGACCCCCGACCGTCTACCGACGGACTGACTCCCAAACGTCTACCGGCGGACTGACTCCCGACGGACTGACTCCCGACCGTCTACCGACGGACCAACTCCCGACCGTCCACCGACGGACTGACTCCTCACCACATCGGGCGACCATTCATCGTTGGGAGCGACCGTCCCTCAGTATTGACGGACCTTCCACCACAGCTGCTGACGCTCTACCGTACATACCCAGTATCCGCCATACTGACAGACCCTCCACGGTAACCGTCAGGATCGCGAATGTAGCGGAAGCTATGGACGGTCGATCGAAATCCGATTAGTGTTCGGCTATCTGCAGTATTGTCTGTTAGTGTGGCGGATGGCGGGCCAAGATTGCGGATGGTCCTCCCGGAAGGGCTATGGTCGGTAGACATGGTGGAATGTCCAGAGGGCGAACGGACTGTCCAGGTGGTGGTTGGGTGGTCAGTCCATTTGGTGAATAGTCCGTCAGTTTGGCGACCGACCACCGGTCCGTATGAAGGATCCGTACGGCAGACGGTCGACGGATGTGGTGAACGGTACGTCCGTCCGGTAGACTTTTGCTGGATGCGGGTAGAGGATAAAACAGCCCAGATGCTATTGGGCCCCAGGGCCGAATGTCAGATTCATGCGAGGGTAAAATAAGTAGCCATTTCGATAATGCACATGTAAATTGCGCGTTGTGTTCAAAATGCACTAGGTATATTTATGCGCATCCCACACTGCGCATTGCACACCAAAACAAACACTTCTACCTCCTACAAACTTCTAAAGTATTCTCGATTTTTTGGCGAAGGAAACGTCTGCCTTTTCCACCTGAATGGGGTCCACTGTCGCCACCCAGCTTCTCGATGGAAAAAGGGAATGGATAGGCATGACCAGACACTGAGATGGAGGTTGGCCAGTTGGTTTTAAGCCTTCGACAATTGTAGCAAGCGATGGCAGCCAGCACAACTGTTGTGACGACGACGTCCTCCTCTCCCGTCAAGTACGCTAGTATTTCTTCGCCCTTCTCGCCGGACATTTTTCCGGAAAGTTCTCCAGATTCCCCGGCAGAAGAGCGTCCTGAGGGTGGACTTCGCGTGGCAGATGGATCCGTCGGACCGTATTTTGCGGGAAACAATTCGACGACCCCCACGAGGCAGAAGGAACGAAATTGGCTGAAGACATCTCTGCCAGTATTCGCGCTTCCCCACGGCATCCCGCTGAAATTGCGAAATTATTTAGCCTCCGTCAGGCCTTGGTTATTCGCAACGTCGATTTGGCCTGCGCTTCTCGGGTGCGTCCTCGCCTGCACACGGGAAGGGAGATTGGGAATTTCTCCGGGGCTTCTCTCCATCCTGACCGTCGTGACTGTTCACTCTGCTGGAAATGTCGTCAACACCTATTTTGACTACGTCAAAGGATTCGACAGAAAAACCAGCGTTGATCGGACTGTAGTGGATCGGCTACTTTCACCGGATGAAGTTGCAACTCTGGCAGTTGCACTTTATACTCTGGGATGTCTTGGATTTCTGCTCCTACTACTCGTTTCTCCCGCTGCACCTTCCCATCTCGCTCTTCTTTTCTTCGGCGGAATTTCTGGTTCATTCCTCTACACCGGAGGAAGTGGGCTGAAATACATCGCGTGCGGCGATCTGCTGGTATTTGTGATCTTCGGTCCGGTTTCGACGCTCTTCTCCTTCCTCGCCGTTGCAGGGAAATTCTCCGCCGTTCCGTGTTGGTATTCCATTCCGTTGGCCGTGAACGCTGTGGCCAACATGCACTGCAGGGACGCTGTGGTGGTGGACGACCGAGTGGGCGGTGCGGTGACGCTGGCGATGTTGCTGGGGCGAACGCGATCGTTTGTGTTGTTCGTTTTTCTCCTTTACTTTCCCTTCCTTGTGACGGTTGTGATGGCGTCTTCGCGGTCTCGGGCCTTTTTATTGCCCTTACTTTCGGTGTGGTTGGCGCGTCCCTTGGGGGCCAAGATGCAGGCAGCTTTGACAGTGCCGGCCGATCGATGGAGAAACTCGCTGGCCGATCTGCCGCAGCAAACAGCTAAAGCCAACGCTTTGTTTGGTGTTTTATATATTGTTAGTTGTTTCGTAGAGTTTTATCTGAAGTAAATGATAACATACTAATGTTTCCTTCGGTGTCCGATGTAACACTCACAAATATGCTGACATGTGGAATCAGCCGGAATTCGGAAGTAACTCTGCGCTCTGTGTGACCGAAATACCAGTCCCGAAATCGTATCGAAGCGATTATTGTAGTCAGACTCACGTCGAGTCACTCACTCACGAGTCACATCACACAGACAGATAGTCGAGTCACTCACTCACGAGTCCCATCACACAGACAGATAGTCGCGTCACTTACTCACGAGTCACATCACACAGATGTTTTTTGCTGTTCGTTTTGCTTGTCGCACGGGATAAACAAAAGATCCACAACGACTTTGAATATCTTACATCTTTTAGATCTCACTCCGCCGGCGGTATCCCAATCTGTGAGAAAATTTGATTTTTTTTCTGTCTGCAGCGTATTGTTTACAACACTTCACCACGCCCTTTTTTTGTGGGAATCTCATACCCGCGCATGTCAAGGGGATTTTTTGGGGATTCCTGATCGACCCCGACGTAATCCATCGAGCATCGCCTTGTTTGGCACAGGTTAGAAATCCACAACCAAAAGTCGTCCAAAAATTCTACCATCACTCTATTGACTGGACGGATACGCCCTTTCTTGCGGAGACGACTTCTGGAATTCCTGGATATTTTTGCGCGCGCGCGCGCTCTGGTTGCGAATTTTGCCCTCGACGATCGCGTTCTTACCCCAAGGTATAAGGTCGAAAGCGCAAAGCAGTGTTCTCGCTCGCGCAGTTGTGGGGCAAAATGGCGGGGCATGGGGCAATTCCATACAGTACGCTCCCGATCTCAAGGATCGAATATGCCCCGCCCCCGCTGATTCGCATCAAGCTTGAGCGGATCGTTCAATTCCGTTCGCTTGTCTGTGATTGGCCCGTTGGTTTCGCCTGACCGGCCATGCTACCTTGTTTGATTGAAATTATGATTCATGATGAGCATTACGGTGATCACATTTTTAAGTCAATAAAGTTTAAGTGAATCTAAATGAACAACCAAGCGAGCGACGGAACGTGTTTTCGGGCCGGACCTAAATCGACCTTTGAGATCGGGAGCGTACAGTACATTCAACCTAGCCTGTCTGTGTTGCGGAAACTCAATGACAACGGACTAATCGGGAAAACAACCAGAGTATAAAAAATCTAGCTAGCACCGTCGACCTCAAATTTTTTTTGACAGATCGGCTGCTTGATAACAGCCCGACAAACGCGATCAGCGTATTTGGAATCAGAAAACCCGAATTTCGTTGATCGATTTCCAATCTTGATTGCTTGTTTAAATTCCTTTTAGATTCTTTTTCAACACATATATACATCGTTGATCGTAACATTATCCGATTAAATGATTAGAGGAATAATATTTTGTCCTGCAGAAGTGGCGATTAATAATGACTGTAATTGAATTGTTCATGTCTCTAGCCGAAAAGTGCTAATACTCGTACGAAAAACTGTATAGAAGTTATTAGTTTCTTGGAATTTATGGACACGCATGTACACATCCTCCACCCGCCAATCAATCAATCAATGCGTGAAAGCAATGCTACCCGAGAAGGAACCTGAACGGCACATAAACACCTGGCAAAAACCTTGCGCTAACCGAGTTAAGCCATTACACTCGTTCCACACATGGCGGCTGTCGTACACAGGCGCGAGTTAAAGTGCTTAATTCGGTCAGCGCAAGGTTTTTTGCCACGCATGTACTGTCAATTGTGGCAGTTATTACAGTCTCATCTCCGTTGCATTTTTTGCTGCCCTTCTGCCAAGCTCGCCTGTGGCCGTCTGTCCGGGTCTGTTGTCTCTCTGTCTCTCCAGGCGAAGGGCGCGGAACAAAAAGATGTTAGATAATCGAAGGAAAAACACAAAACGTCTGTCTGTCTGTCTCTCTGTCTCTCTCTGTCCCTCTCTCTTCTTTCGTTCCTCTCCGGGTACAGTTGTCTGTGCAGAGATATTGTACCCGGAGAGGACCGTTGTCTGTGCACTTGTACAGACAAGAGTTCAAGTAGCCCCTCACTCACCCGTGGTCAGCTTATCTTTTTCTTCGCCTTTGCTGGCTGGAAGGTGTCAGCCACAGACACAGGACACCTTCTTGACCAGTGGGCCCGCCCCCTTTTTTCGTCTGTTGTCTTCCACCGTCGTTCTCTTTTTAGGCGCGGAGACAACGGAATGTAATCTGGAGCGAATCGATCTGTCCAGACAGAGCCAAAGGGAGGCATCGATTACGATTGCGCAAATTAGGTTTGTTAATCGCGGATTCCTGGGCATTGCACGGATTATATTGTGTACACCCCCCACTCTCATAAATGTGCTTTGCCTTTTCGCGAACTCAACCACAATTTAGCCTCTTTTCCATACATCAAAAAACGTCGCCAGTTGTCGTTTCGCTGAAGCTTCCGACGAACCCGCGCCACGAGGTAATGTAAATGTCCAACAAGTGTTTTTCACCGGGTTTTTTTCCTGTGCGCGAGAGAGAGAAAAAAAGCGCTGGTGTGTGTTACATCAATAATGCATGAGATTGACACTCGCGTACTTTTAAAAATGAGTGGCAAACTGTATAGAGGTGAAAACGACGCTTCAATATTTTTTTTACCGGTACCACGAGATGGTTTTTTTTCCACTTGCCCGGTACTTTTTACTTCCGATCTTCATGTTAAAATAAATTAATCCTTAAAAATTGGGAAAATAGAAGGACCATAAACATTCGGACTCCTTCGTCCGAGGAAGAATCGGTCACGCCCAAATGACCTTTCAGGTATCAGGATTTATAAACTGTGCACTTCCCATAAGGAAACCCGAAGTGGTTGTCGTTCTAGTTGAAACTTCTCCTTCCTCTAGCGTGAAAAAATTGCCTTAATAATATCTGGACCTGTAAAAAGCGATTTCCGTTTTTACAGTTACGAACTAGAGAATCTAAATCGATTTACACTGCAAAGGGGAGCGTTGATTGATGGATTGGTTGTCACATGGAACTGCACATGAAAAAACTGTAAAAGATCTGCCGTCACGTTCCCATCGTGACGGCACAATACATTCACTGTGACTGTGATGGCCGCATGAGATAATATTACGAAAACACACGAGGGGACCATGACGCTGCAGTTATTATTATTAGAAGGTTCGCTCCCCGACAGTCGTAGTGGAATATTCAGGGAGCCCGGCGGATCCCCGTGTGCAGTTTACGCGTACGCGCAAGCGGGAAGACGGGCAGGTGCCGAAAAAAACTATCCGTTTATTTTTTCGGCCTTTTTGTGCGGCGCACATTCGCGACTGCTGATTCAACGTTATTGTAAACAGAGTTTTAGTTTTTCGGCGCGCGCGTGCGCACCCGCGAGACTTGACATTTTGCCGCTCGTGGTTCGCGCTCGACGATCATACCATATTGCCACACACTGTATGGTACTCGTGGATATCCGTCGCGTCGTCACGAATTTAATGCGAAACAGCCCGTAAATCCGTTTTTGCCCCGTTCGTCCGAAGAAGGATCCGGGCGGAAGGACCGTCATATGTTCGCGCCCATTTCGTCGTACCTTTTTATGCCGTTGTTTTGCGCCGACTTTTTAAGGTTCCCCACAAGACACAGGAGAACTCTCTCTCTTTTTCTCTCTCTCTCTCTCTCTCTCTCTCTCTTTCTCTCTTTCTCTCTCTGGGGTGTTACGGCAGCACCTTTTTTACGGCGTCCCATCCATCCGCTGGCCCACATTAAGTCCGCGTCGGAGTTACACCTGTATGGGCCTGTGTACATGTCCTCCCGCGCTTCCGTTGCTCTCCCCGCGCGGAA
>LRSR01012203.1:0-14249 GCA_001579985.1 Hypsibius dujardini | reverse complement strand
AGGGCAGAACGATTAGTCGAAAACCTGCAGAGGTAGAGAGAGTCCGGAAATTATCTCCCAAGTATTCGTTTCCTAATATTCCACTCATCACTCACCAATCGCCATTCGCCGCTGCTTCTTAATAATGCTGTCTCGACTCGAGCCGAACACCAAGTCGGTGTTCGGAGTTGGTGTCACCGACTCCGATTCGACTCATCTCCGACTCGCCCTAAATAATTTCCTCTCTCTCTTTCTCTCTTTCCTCTCGCTCTCTCTCGCTTCTCTGTGTCATCGTTTTCAAACCATGCACGCCATGGCTGGCTCCTCAAAAAAACAACAATAAAATATATTCCCTTGATTCATTTTATTTTTGTGCAGGTGAGAAGTGGAAATCTTCCTTCTCCCCTTCTTTCGATCATCCTGCCATGATGTCAACCAGTGTGCGTACTCCTCTTCCCACGATCCCCGAGCCAAGTTCCGTCCACCATCATCACCACAACACAGACAGAGACGGTGGTGGTGGTGGTGGTGTCATGAACGGGGACACGGAAAACAACCGACCCACTCCGACTACAACAACAGACAACAGCAGCCTACTATCCGACCAGATTCGTATGGCCCCTTTACGGCCCTCATTCCAGATGGCCGTTCCTCCATCTTCCGGTGCGAATGTTTTAACTCCGCAGAACAACTCCAGTCAACCGACCACACCGTCCGGCATCCCGCCTCCTTCCTCCATCCATCATGGCAGGGACTCGGCGTCAATCAATCAATCAAGCAGAGACTCACCATCACACTCAGCAACCAGCAACTCGCATTCTACTTCGACACGCCTCCCGTCGCGCCGCACGGAAACGGAGCAACCGATTGGGAAGTATCGGTTAATGAAGACAATCGGGAAGGGGAATTTTGCGAAAGTTAAGCTGGCGCGGCATCTCCCAACTGGCCAGGAAGTAGCGATTAAGATTATCGACAAGACTCAGCTCAATCCGGGCAGCCTGCAGAAGGTCAGTGTTTTGTCGGTTTAATGATGTTTTTGCTCCTGCTTGTGACTTGATGTGGATTGGGGAATAGTTTGCCTTGTTCTTGCCTGCGCAGAGGGAGGACAGTCATAATGGAGTTTGGGAGGAGTTGCTTTTTTTTGTGTGGGAAGGTTTTTGTGTATTTAACATGCGACTCCATGGTTGATTGTTGATTGATGGGAGGTTTGGGTTGAATAATTTCTTCACACACTTTTTCCTTTTTTGGTGTGATGAGCTTTCTTCCGGGTTCTGTGGAATTCAATATAGATAAAGAAGTGTATTGACTTATTTTAGGTACAAATTAGAGAGGAAAATCATGTAATTTTAGAGAATTGACGTGCTCGCGGTGACAGTTGAGTTTCAGTGGTTGATTGTTGAGTGGTTGATTGTTGATTGATTGATTCGATAGAACTTTAGTTTTTTGTGATACTTGAAATACATTTACATGTTTTGGATTGGAATTACTTTGCGGTTAGGGCAATGATACTGTTTTCTGGAGAGAGGGTTTCAGCTCGTACGCCTAGCCTATGGATTAACGGTTGTCTACGTTGAGTTTCTATATTAGATTAATCAGCCAATCAAGCTATCCTCTGCGATGTTGCGATGCTTCGATCGACGAAATATCCGAAAAATTTAAGCATTTACCTATTGGTCTTGGCCGTTGAGCCTTTCTTTAAAACATGATTTTCCATTGTCGGGTTTCTTCTGTTCGAATGACATCCATCTTGCTTGTCGGAAATATGTGCATTTTACTGGTGTTACTGATTCCTTGAACGGGCTTGGCTGAAGTCCTTGGACGAACGCTCCATCAATTGATTACTTTGATTGGTCAAAGTTGTTTACGGTTCTTGTGTAGGGGCGAACTTGCTTGATTGTTGATTTTCAGTGGCTGCGATTTGTGGCTATTAAATCAACCAATCAATCGGGTCGTCGCTCTGGAGAATGTGGGAAATGAAATCCCATATCCTCGATTTTTGTGATTGAATTCTGTCTCATGTATTTATTCAAGAAATTACCTTGCGACGTAACAATTCTACCTGTATAGAGTAAATGCGTAAGATTTTTTTATTAGAGGGATTGATTGATTGCTTGATTTGCTGAAATGTATCGGATGTTTGTAATTGTGCCGATTTTCATTTCTCCATCTCCCACGGTGATTAGCGCGCGAATGCTCTAGAGAAATCTAAGCTCATTAAATACACAATGTGATTTGCGCACCAGTGCATGTTGAACCAAGGCGTCTGTGTCTACGTTTCTACTGTAACTAACAGCATCACCAGGTATCGACCGACTGCGACCGCCAGGAGGAAGGAAGGACGCTGTTGTCGTTATTTTTTCTCCTCCCCCGTCTGGATTGTGGCGGACTAAATCTGTGACGTTTGTGTGTCAATGGAGTGGTGGTGGATGGATACGAAGGAAAGAGAACGATGAGTGCTTTTTCTCTCATCTGATGGCATACAGCATCACGGCTCTAGTGTCTGTGTCGTTCCGCTCGCCATTCCTAGGCACGATTTTCTAATTGAAGTCTTCCTGGAAATGCCATCAGACAAATGTGATTGCTCTCCCACGTTTCTGGCTGCTCGTTGGTACATCTTGCACGCCCTTCTCTTGTTGGGTTTATCGGGATGGGGAGGATATCGAACGATGGAAACCGAAGCAGACGCAGATAGACAAAAAAGAAAGGCAACCAGACATACGACTGACTCGCAGATATGGGCAGGTAGGAAAAGGTGAAAGACAGTTGTGACAGACAGACACAGACAGACAGATAGACAGAAAAACAGGCATAAATTCGGGCAAACGAATAAACAACTAAGCAAAGAAACAATGCAGCTAGAGAAGAGGAGTCCTGCTGACGGGATGGATCGCCAGGAAGTAAGATATAAAAGACCATGTAACCTATCGCCAAATTATATTGTTTGATTGCTTGATTTGACCGTCGTTTTTCGGGTCTTCTTCCACTAAAAATTGGGAAATCATCGGACGTTTTGGAACTATCCACTTGAAGAAACGGGAGACAGAAAGTGGGATCACTCATGCGGTATCTTTTCTACTCACCGCCGTACACTGCACTCCCACTACAGGAGCCTTCTCGAGGCTGACAGTCATAGGAAGGAGTTTCTTCCTGTACCTGCGGACGTCAGTCATACATACAACTTCCGCATTTTCTGCATCTCCGGCGGATTTGCGACACATTGTTTTTTTTTGCTGATCGCACGTAATTCGTCTCTAGCATTGCGGAAGGAGAAGAAGCGAAAATGCTTGAGGATGTTGCGGGTGGGGAAATAGAGGACAATCCGAGTCTGCGTCAGATTAGTGACTCAGTTTTTCGCATGTTGGTCGTCGGCCTTCTTTTGAGAAGTGGCATTTTCACGCTTGCTTGGCTGAAAAGTTGTGCGTGTCTGTTTATATTATTATCGACGATTGACACTCCGCCGTCCCCGGTTTCTAGCAGTTTTTTCGGGACCGGCATTCTTGAGGCAGAACTCTGCTTTGTCGGCGTAAATTCAGCTATAAGGGACGGATTGATGTTTTTCCTTTGAATTTTTGCTGTTTGTTTTGCTATTGGAATGAATTTAAATCTTGTTGAATTGTCATTGTCTAGCAGATTTTTTGTCGATAAAGTAATTTTTATTTTTAAGTGATTGGTTGCTTTACTGTCTTTGTGTGAGTCATCTCTTTTATATTCGTTGGTATTTTGGTATTTTTATTAGATTTAAACTTTTTCGTTGAGGATTGTAGCTGAAACTGAAATCCCGGAGGACGTTACTGTAATTGTTTTGTTCCTATAACGGTATTAGTGTTGTATTTTAAACATAATTTTATCAGTGTGCGGTTACTAGTGTCGACAGAGGAGGATTTTGGATTTTCGGATTTTTTTTTACAAACCAGAATTCGTTTACGATTTAATGTTATTTAATGTTATTTTAATGAACTTGCCTGCACAACATCCGAACAAGAAAATAATTTGGTTTCATCATTTACAATGTTATCTGTTGGAGCAATTGGTGATTAAATTCGACCGGAAGTGCGCGGTTTCATTGTCCCGGAAAGAGCCTGTAACGGCTTCCATTGGCTCACCAAAATAGTACCTCAGTAATAACAGGAACTATGTCTGGACGTAATTTGTCGTTAGAATTGCGCCGCTAGAAGAGATTGTTCAGTACAAAAATGCAGACAGTTGTTCGCAAACCGAATTCACTGTTTGATTGGTGTATTGAATTGAAATGTTTGTAATTTTGACATGTTTTATCTGACTTGATTTTGGACTGTTGACTTAAACGAGTTTATTGTTTTATCGCAATCGTAATTCAGTGTTTTTTTAGCAGTGTGTCTGTAGACAGTTGATTTATGTGAGTATCTAGTTTCCTCCGTGGGTGCCGGGGAAGGGAAGTTATGGGTCGTGATAGCGATGTCTCGTCTTGGACGATTGATTTTATTTACTTGTAGTGCTGGGCCGGGGACGGGTTTGTCTCTGTGATTTAGCTTTTCTCTTTCTCCTTTAAAGTGTGTGCGAGCGTGATTCAGACCAAGTGTTGCAAAGTGGCTGGAGATCTTTCTGTTTCGTACTGTACTGTACTGTACAAGAAAGCGAGAGAGAGAGAGAGAGATAGAGAGAGGAACCGTTGAGAAAGGGCGTTTCTTCGTTGAGTTCCTTCCCCTCCCTGACTTTACTGACTGTGAGTTGGAAAACAGTTAGAGAGATGTCTTTTACGCCGAAGGAGCAGCGATGCGGGACAAGTGTGTGTCTTCTCTGCTCTGGGTCGCTTGGGGAAATTAGTCAGTCAGTCAACGTTGTCGGAAATGTATTTACGCGCGTAAGAAAATGAGGTCGCGGTCGCTGTCTCTGAGCTTTCTCTAGTACGACCACGAGGCCAAGAAAGCTCACCCCATTTTTGCCGGTGCGGAAAACAGGGCGGACAGAGACTCGCACACTGATAAGGGGAGGTGATATTTAGCCAAACAAACATAAACACCTTTTACGAGACGTTAATTATTTGACGTCATCATTGTTTGCATTGTTGACAGTTTGCCTTCTTTTGACGGTCGCTTGATTGATCTATTGACGAAAGGTGTCAGTTTGGCGTCCGTATGGTTGGTTAATTGATTGAACCCTGTTTTTGATTTTGGTTTACATTTGCATAATTACGAACAGCGCTGAATAACTCCACAATGATTTTAAATAAACTAATATCAATCTTTATTGTATAATTTGAGGTTTCTCTGTTGGTCTGCATGGGGGAGGAGGGAATTTATAGTTCACAATGTTAGATGATTCTTTTCAAAGGCAGCTAATTTAAAAAAAATCATTGACAAATTCGAATTCGACCAGGAGTCTACAGAAGGCATTCGCAACGCCAGGGGGCGGAGCTACAAACCATTTCGGTATGACCGGAAGTCCTTCCATCAATCAATGAATCAATCGTTAATTTTTGGAGATAATACGGCTTCCGGCAGTTTTGAGTTTCATTCGATGATCTTATCTGAATGACTTTTTCTGACGCAAATTTGGACATTTCTACAGGATGGATTTTTTGAAACAGATTTTTTTTATGAACAGTGCCTGCATGTGATTTTGTGTGGGTATGATTGATGATATGGCCTCCATGATGCGCCGGCATTACGCTTCTTTTCCATCACATCTCTCCGTATGCGACGTCAAAGTCAAAGTTTCCTCACTTCTAACTCTGAGATGATCGGACGCGGCCTTTCACACACACTCTCTCTCTCTTTCTCCGTCGCGTTCTCTTTGCTCTTGCGGTGCAGCTGTTTTTAATTCCGGTTTTTCCAAGCTTTGAGCGGGATCAGTGCGGTGTTTTGTAATTGTTTCTTCGCCTGTGTCGATTCTTCGCAATTGCTCGTCAAACTCGCCGATCAATTACTTATGGCGGCAAGCAAGCGAATTACACAGCCGCAAACCTTGTCTGACTTGTCTATCTGACATATAGACCATCAAAACATTTGATTCGATTCAGGGTCCATCTGCTTTTTTTAGACTGCTGGTGCTTGATTGACTTATTGACTGGCTTTAAAGTTAGGCAATCACGGTTCGGCTCGTGTTAATTGATTGGGTTTTATCTTCTGCATTCTATTTGTCTGCCTGGTTTGTTTTTGGTCAGTCTGTTATCCTGCATGCCTGCCTGTCCTTTGTCTGTGTCCTCTGTCTGTCTTTCTGTCTGTCTGTCTGTCTGCCTGTCTGTTGGTTTCTTGTCTGTCTCTCTGTTTTTTGTCTGTCTGGTTGCCTCACTCAGTCTGTCTGTCCCTCTCTTTGACCAGGGCATATCAGTCATTGACAGGATTATTGAATCAGAATTTGTGCGGAACGTGTGTGCGTAGCCAATAGCCATGTTATTTTGGTTGTAATTTGTGTATCCGGTTGTCACGCGAGAGTGTCGCGTCGTCCTAGAAGGTCGTCCGCGGGGCGAATGTAATCCACCAGATGTCACTATTTCCGACGGCTCTTGTGCATCATTGTCTGTCTATCTGACTCCTCTGCCTGTGTGTAAGAAGACAAGGAAAAGACAAAGTGACTGCGCATATGGTGTGTTTTTTGCCGTGTAATCGTTTGACGTATTGCTCAGAGAGAATATATTCAGAAAGATTGCGTGATTTACTAGTACTTGTGTGGTTTTGTGCCTTTAGGGGCGCCATCCGCGTGTGCCGCAAATCGTGTTAACGTGAGCCTGATGGATGCTTCGTCCGCCTCAGTTTTTGCATATGTAAAGATTCGTTTAATTCAAAGGCCGAGAAACTGAGAAACGGACAGACAAACAGGTAGGCAGGCAGACAAATAGGCAGACAGGCAGGCAGACAGCCAGACAGACCGACTTGTGGAAAAAGATTTTTGCTGCGGAAAAAACAAGCATGTAAAATGCGAATGCACGATGCGAGATGGGAGCTGGACTTGGAGTTGTTGCGTTTGATTATGTCAGCGACCTCAACGACCTTCCTGATGAAAGCGCTTTTCGCGCACAGGGACAATGAATGCAGTAGTGAATTGAGAGACGAACGGAAAATCATATTTTTTGGAAAATGTGATGGCCGACCGAGGACCAACTGGCCGCAGGCAGGGTCGCTCTTTCCGCTCCATCGCGACCGGGTGTAAACAAACTTATAACGGGACAATTAGTTCGTCTGCGAGCGAGATGTTTCAGACGGATCATGTGATATCATGATGCAGAGACGCCGAGAGCGTCAGTGTGCTGTAATGTGGCGGTGTCTAGGTGTGTTATTTATTTATCATACCCAACGGACGCAATAGAGAGTTTTCGCAAACGGTATATCTCAATGGTATAGCGGTACAGTATGGAAAACTCTCTCTGACCCCAGTTCATTTTTCTATACTGTACGGCTATACCGTAAGATATACCGTTTGCGAAAACTCTTATAGATAATGGCATCAACTGCATTGCAAGTACATTGCGACAGACAGACAGACAGACAGACAGACAGACAGACAGACAGACAGGCAGGCAGGCAGGCAGGCAGGCAGACAGGCAGACAGACAGACAGATTGACTGACTAACGGGCCGAAAGAGAGACATTAATACAGACAGTAGCAGACACGTACCGTGCAGACATTTACTCGTCGTAAAGTGAGACGGTGAGAGGAATATCATGCGGAAAAATTGTTTTATGAAGTGGCAAGTGTCACACTGCATACAAAGTCATAATTAGAATATTTGTGTGCGCCACTTTATGATTGACATGATTTTTTCTGGTCTGTCCTCGTGATCTTTAGCAACCGCGCTGCAGCATGTGGGTGATAGGGACATACACTGTCATGCATATTGCATTCAGTAATCTCGAGGTCATGTGGGACCTACGTCTAGTTTGATGGCGGGCAAGAGCTATATTCAATTAGTTTTGAAGCGTTGATTGTTGATTTCGTAGCTAGCGAACGACGGGCTATCTACCTTTGTCAGTTGTCTGTCAGTTTTTATTTGTTTGTCTGTCACTTTGGCTGTCTTATTGGCCGTCTGTCTGTTTATTTGTCTGTTTGTCTGTATTCTTGTCTGTGTGCATGTCTGGCTGGTTGTCGTCATGTCGTTGTTCATCAGTCTGCGTGTTTGTCTGCATCCCTGCCGACCTTCCTGCCGGTGTACATGTTAATCTATGTCTACTTGCTTTTATGCGAGTATGTATTTGTTTAACACTAATACTCGTACTGACAGTTCACGATCTTTAACCTAACATTTTTCTTTTGTCTCGTTATAGCTCTTCCGGGAAGTTCGGATCATGAAGATGCTCGACCACCCGAATATCGGTAAGTAGGTTGACGAACCTGGCGGACGACCAGGCCCCTCCCTCTCGGACGGGACGGGACGTTCCCATGTATGACACTTGAGTTGGCGTTTTGGACGTGAACGAGAGCTGCAGGAGTTCAGTTCCAGGCATAACACCCGACCCCGACAACGGGATGCCAATCTGCCACCCGTGGCTTTCCATCAGCATTTCCGTCCTTTTACCAGCGGGTTCAAAAGAATAGAGCAAGCTGTTTTTGGCGTAGACCTCCGACTTTTTATAGGCATAAATTACCTGTCACTAGACTCGAACCAATAGTCAGGCCAATGGGCATATACTATAGGTAGCGAGCCCTTTTAATAAATAGACAGGCAATCATCTGTACGGTTATTCAGGCAGGTATTAGGCACATGAATATGCAGACAGACAGACAGACCGACCGACCGTCCAACCAACTGACCTTAGGTTTGCCTTGTCAGTATCAGACAGTCTACCGAACAGACAGGCACCGATTCAAAGACAAAGGCGATCTTTTAGGCAGACAAAAGCACAATCATCCAGAATGTAACATCAGTCAGTAAGTCGGCCATTTGAGCATGAACCCTGACAGGCAATTCAAGCAGATACGTATGTAAGCAAGTAGCAGACATGAGAACAGACAGTCAGACAAACCGGCATTCAGGCGTTTAACAGCTTTTGCAATCAGGTGTTGAAGCGGATCAAGATGCGTGTTTCAGTTTGCGTTCTTTATTGACTTATCATTTTTGTGTTGCAGTGAAACTGTTTCAAGTGATTGACACGGAGAAGACGTTATATTTGGTGATGGAGTACGCCAGCGGCGGTGAGGTCTTTGATTACCTGGTGGCCCATGGTCGGATGAAGGAGAAGGAAGCGCGGGCCAAGTTCCGGCAGATCGTCAGTGCAGTCCAGTACTGCCATCAGAAACGGATTATCCACCGAGATCTGAAAGCGGAGAACCTTCTACTCGACAAGGAGATGAACATTAAGATCGCTGATTTCGGCTTCAGCAACGAATTCTGTCCGGGCAACAAGCTAGACACTTTCTGCGGCAGTCCACCATACGCTGCACCCGAACTCTTCCAGGTACTCACATTTAGTAAATGTAGTTTCGGAACATGCCTAGAGTTTTTTAATGTTTTATCACTGTGAACAGCCACTTCAAGTGTTTTTTAATGAATTGTTTTTAATTGTATTTTTATATTGAAATGTATGGGATTTTTTAGTCCAGAAGTATATCATTGGTCTAGTTTGTGATTTTGAATTTTTAGAAGTAAAGTAAATCCAAGGAAATAAGCGTACCGATTTTCTATTTAAGAAGCTTTTTTTAGTAAAACTTCAAAAAATTAACTTCTGAGATAAGTAAAAGTGGAAAATGAGGTTGGATGTTCGCAGAATAAGGTTTTTAAATATATATCATAACACTTTGCACATACTTTACTAACCACCGACGTTTGTGTGTTTTTCAGGGGAAAAAATACGACGGCCCCGAAGTGGACGTGTGGAGTCTCGGTGTGATCCTCTACACGCTAGTCAGTGGATCGCTGCCTTTTGATGGGCAGAACCTCAAAGAGCTTCGGGAGCGGGTGCTGCGCGGAAAGTATCGCATCCCTTTTTATATGAGCACGGATTGCGAGAACTTGTTGCGGAAATTTCTGGTGCTGAACCCGACAAAACGGTCAACATTGGAGCAGATTATGAAGGACCGATGGATGAACATCGGCTACGAGGATGACGAACTCAAGCCCTTCATTGAGCCAGAAACAGGTATGCGCTTACAGTATAGCCAAACAGACCAATTTCATTTCCTAGTAGACGGACCTAGATAGACAGACTGACAGTCAAACAGGAAAGCAGGCAGTCAGACAGACAGATAAACAGACAGACAGAAAAACAGACAGACAGACAGACAGACAGACAGACACTCTGTTTTGTACCTGACCTGAGTCTTTTTTGGATGTTTCTTGTAGATTTTGGCGATACGGAGCGAATTAGTAAGCTAATGCAGATGGGTTACAGTCGAAGGGAGACGGAGGACGCCCTGCGAGACATGCGATACGACGACATCTTTGCCACTTATCTTTTACTGCAGCGCATCAAGCGCGCATCGGACGATAATGAGTCTGTGGGTGGAAGTCTTAAACAAATTCCACCCAATCTTCTGCGCTCTGACACCACCCCCGGCCCGATTCCCCCATCTGGTATCCCCTCTTCCATCTCCAACACCGGTCCACCTAGTGGACGCGTCCAACGGGCCTCCTCCACTGTTACACAACCGCAACGGAGACCCAGTAATGAGCCACCTCCTCCAGTGAATGGAAATTCTGCCATAGGACGGAAAACTGCGCCAGGTAAGTGCACAACTGTCAGGGTGTGTGCCTGTCTAAGCCTTTATCTGTCTGATTACCTGCTTGCCTAAATGCTTGCCTCTGTGTCTGACTAACGCCTGGTAATTATCCTTTTGTTCACCTAATATCTCTCGGTTTTTAAGTGTTTCATCTTTCAACCTGTTTCAGGAGGAATACCAGCAGCGTCAAGGAGCTCCTCAACCAGTACGGAAGACCACGCATCCCCTCGGACGAGCATCAAAGACTTTAACGGTGCCCGCGTTCCGGTTAAGCCGCTTCAATCGCCGACCTCGCCGTCGGCCGTCACATCGGGCACCACTTTCGCCAGTGGGTTTGGGGAGACTCGCGGGCCTACCGGCACCATTACTGCCCTGCGGAGTAGCGTCCGGAAAACGCCCAGTGGACCTTCACTCCGGACAGGTAGTGCTGCTACTGCACCTCACACCGCTGCCAGCCTCAATAACCGCAGTACGCTTGCACATCTTATTAACATAGTTTCTCTTTCTTTCTCTGGCTGCCAAAGCATGACTTTTCTTACGTCTTTTTCAAAGCTCTGTAAACGCATCGCTTGCCTGTCAATCTCTTGCTGTTGTTTAAAGGCAAGCTTAGACCACTGCTTTTGCCTCAGCACGCCCTGCGTTTATGAGGGACCGGAGACTTCAATGTTCTGTCTTTTTTATCAATGTGTATCTTTGGGCTTACTTTCCTTGAGTCTGTCTGTCTGTCTTTTTGTTTGTTTGTCTGTCTATCTGTCTGTTGTCTGATGGTTATCCCGTATCTGTTTTCACGTTTGTTTGATTGACGACCTGCAGGTCGCCTATTGCCCTGTCTTTGACTGTCTGCCCGCCCGGACCAGACCTTTCTTAATTGGTTAGACCGGTTGATTACCTATTTTCGCTTTTTGTCTTGCCTGCTTATTTGCTTTAGAATTGAGGCAGATCTGTTCATCCCACCTTCACTAACAACCCTTTTCCCTCTTTTTCTTCTTCCTCTAGAAACGACCAGCGGATTTGTAAGCAAAGAACGCGGCTCCATCCTGCCGCAGTACAACGCCGACCGGCCCTCCACAACCAGCAAGCAATTTGGCGCCACCAAGAGCACCTCCATGCAGAAGGACGTCCCACTGGACGTCTTTGCAAAGTCCAGCGCCGGTGCGGGAACTCCGACCCTCAGCGGCACCGCTAAGGCTGTGCCATCATCCGCGCCGGCCTCCTCGCAGTTTCACCGCAACGGCCCATTCCGCAAGACGACCCACGTACCGAGCAGCCGGCCACGGCAAACGGGAAGTGAGTCACCCACGCTGCACCATGCTCCCGGTCAGTCGGCCGTCAATTCCACCGCCTCGGAGCGTTCCTCCTTTACCAGCAAGCTCCTCTCCAAGTTCTCCAAGCCGAGGGCCTCCATCCACAGTACTAACCTGCCGTCGGTGCCGCAGTCTCCGGTTGGTCACGGTGGCGACGCGACACCCATGAGTGCGAGGGGTGGTGGGACAAGGGAGCGGGAGCGGGAGGAGGAGTATGAGCGGGAGAGGAATGATAGTGGACAACTGCAGTATGGTTATAGTGTGGATCAATCGCCGGATCAGCTGTCATCCAAGCCCAGATCGCTAAGGTATGATAGTATGGCATGCGTGAGGGGCAGGCAGACCCTATCAGACTGTTATCCGTGCAGACGGACAGACAGGCAGGTCATAGTGCAAAGCAAGCAGACTTTCGCACTTGCTTGTACATCTGGCGGTCCCTGACTGACTACAGTCAGGGGAACTATCCAACGGCTAAATATATCGGCAGACATTGTCGAACCCATTCAGACACACGTCACATTTTAAGACAGACATCCCGAAAAGCGTCATAATTTTCGGTATATCAGTCAGTGTATGTGATGTCAGCTGACCATCCATCTCTATTAGGTTCACCTGGAATATGAAGACGACCTCGGCGATGAACCCGGAAGACATGATGCGGGAGATCAAGAAGGTAACTAGCTGTCCGTAGCCTCGCCTAATGAACAATGCTATTTAATACAGAGATATCCCACCTACTGTAGCCACTAGCCACTCTTGTCTATAAAAAGAACACATGTAAAGACTTCTACGAAAAAACGTAGGCCGAAGGAACAATCCAAACGCTTCTGCAGACAGACATTATGAGTCCATTTTTTGGGCTTTCCTTTTCTTAAAAATCTTATCATTGTACGCCTTTTTGCGTCCCACCACATCAACTCCCTAAAAAACAAATCACAATGATGAAGTTATGTGTAGTGTTGTTTAAATATATTTAAAACGTATTTAAAATAGCTAAATTTAGCCTTTTTCTTTTATTATTTTTAAATACAGAATTTATAGAATCGTTATTTGAAGAACAATAGGGTAACGTGAAAAATCATTGCCACGTCATTGCTTTTTAAGTTACCGTTTTGGTTTCGGATTTTCTGCCCAGGTCTCATTTTTGCAGTCTAAAAACAAGCAAGAAGTCTTCCATCAGGAAGCCTGATGGAAGACATGTTCGAAATTATGAAAACTAATATAAATCAAGAGAAATTGGTTTGATCGGCTATGTTTCATAGGCACAAGGCTACAAAGGACGGTTTATACATGTTTATTGATTGATTGCATGTGTTTGGTCAGTTGATCATTATTGATCAATTTATTTATTTAATGGTTTATCTTGAAGGTCCTCGACATGAACAACTGCGACTACGAGCAGAAGGAAAAGTTCCTCCTTATGTGCGTGCATGGTGATCCCAACACAGAGAGCCTCGTGCAGTGGGAGATGGAGGTGTGCAAACTGCCTCGGCTACAGCTCAACGGCGTTCGCTTCAAACGCATCTCGGGCACCTACCTCGGCTTCAAGAATATCGCCTCCAAAATCACCAACGAGCTCAAGCTCTGATCGATCTAACCGAAGCCGGAGATGGGGAAGCCAGTGCCTTTGCGAGGGCCCCGTTTTTCATTACATGTCGTCTGTCTGTCTGCCTGGGAGAAAGGAAGGACGGAAGAAAGGAGAAAAGGAAGATATTCTGCCACGCGCTGCTCTCAATTCGATTTTATCCCATCCTCCACCCTTCTGCTTTATGTTAGTTATTTAAGGCAATTATTTTTTTTATTGCTTTTGGCTGTTTAGATTTTAAAAGGGACTTGTCTGTTGTTCAGGTAAACAGACACTCGTCTGTGTTCGAGGTTTTATCCTGTGCGCAGTTGTGTCTGTGTCTGTCTCTAGGCTTGTCCTCCATTTTCCTCCCTGATTCATCTTCTACCTTTGTTTCTCCCCTCTCTCTCTCTCTCTCTCTCTCTCTTTTTCTCTCTCTCTTTTTCTCTCTCTCTCTTTCTCTCTCTCTCTTTCTCTCTCTCTCTGATTTGGGGGAGTTATGATAGCAGCTCTTCATCGTGTTTTCGAGATTTTGGGGTTATTTTGTCTCCTCCCCCTTGTGTTGACGAGAGGTGATTTTGTAGCCATGAGGTTGTCGTCGCGCGGGCGGTCTCTTGAGCACTTTGCTTCGCCTCTCTATACACACTGAGCGTTTTCCGTATCTATATTCTGTACAAGTATTCATTTCATTCGCATCATCTTTTAAGTTTTCCTTTGATCTTTTGTGCTTTTTAAGTAGATACACACCGGATAAGAAATAATATTACCAG
>LRSR01012200.1:0-12959 GCA_001579985.1 Hypsibius dujardini | reverse complement strand
AATGAAATATCCGTATCAACAGCTAGGTTCAATTTACAATAGTCTATATACACGGATGCGGCTTTAATGGATATATATTTCCTTGTAAAAAAAATAAAAAAAGTTTTAAAGTATAGTGTCACTTTGTCAAAAAAAGTCTCTAGACGGCGTCCAGGAGAAACTCGATAAAAAACCCGGATAATTTAAAAGATCAAACGCGCCGTGTAGGCGGTCGCCCGATTTTCTGCCATTGATTCGCTACTTTCCTTAATTGATATATCTTTTTTTTAATTCAAACAAACTTGCGTCATTCTTAACCGTTAACTACACAATCATGATTAAGGATACTCCATTTGAAACCACCGTTGAAATCCCATTGGCTCTCATCTCCAAATGGTAGTCTCACACGTGACACGAGACAACAGGCCGATTAATCATTAGCATTTAATTGTCTTGTTTATAAAGCGTTCAGATACAGGAAAATTCTGAGTGCCGGCCAAATTACAGTCGGAGGGCGGGGCAATTCGTCCCCTGAAACGCGGTAATCGTTTCAGCTAAGGATGAACATATTCTCTTTTCAAGTATCCAATGTACCGCTCAAGTAACTTAAAATTCTCCGAGGCTCTAATCAAGAATGGGAACGAGCAACTTAGCAAGTCACATTGCTACCGAACAACTGGTTTCTTTAATTTTTGTATGAATGTACGGTAGGACTCCTTTGTGGGGCATTTCTAATAAAAAAGTCGAGAACAATTGATAAAAGAGGCTTCACAAAACTGTGCAATCACACGTAACGTTAAAACTGTAAAAAAACATGTAAAACATGACATCAGAAAAAGAGAACATTTGGTCCAGTCAGATCATCAATCAGCAGTTAAACTCTGAAGCCCGGGTAATGGCATTGAGGTCGTCCATTAGCCCATCCAGGGTGGCCATCTCCGCCGATAGCTCCTGATCCGAATTGTACGTGCGCTGCAAACATTTAAAATAATAGCTTTGAATTAGTAATTTATTTGAGGCTATGGTGCAATTGCGCGGTTTGATTACACTAAAAGCCGAGGGCTTTTGAGTTGCAGGCCTATTTGGGGGGGGGGGTACATTTTTGCCTGTCTGTATGTATGTCTACCTGCCTGTCTGTCTGTCTATCTGTCTGTGCGTGCATATGCAGTTCGCTAGTTATTCTTCTCCGAGCAATTAATTATGCATTACCGAAGGTCGACCGTCCTCCTTTGTGGGCAGGGTGGTGGAGAAGGTGACGGGTGGCTTGGGCGATCGCGACTGATGCGGTTGGCTCTGGATGGACACCGTCATTGGTGATCGTTTATACGGGCTTCCGCCGGGCTGTGAAGTCAAGGCGTGGCCATTGGCTTGGTTCGGGAGCGACGGCTGCTTGAGAGCTGTGTGGAAAAAGAGCGAGGAGAAAGATATTAATTCTAATTGACTCATCGGGCACACATCTGGCAAGTTTCAACTAACTTATGCACGCCCACCATTTCGATTCATTATTTATCGAATTATAAGTATGCCACAAACTGGTGGCGCAACAAATACGCCCAAAGCTTTGACGTATAACTAATGTAATAAATTGAGAGAGTTACGTAGCAAGAAAAAGGAAAACTGCCTGCCGTTTAGCCGGTAATTGATGTACCCTGCATTACAAATACAAATAATCGTCCGATTCAATATGCTTGCACTGCAGGCAGGTGTCGATGATCTTAAACATTTAATGTTTGCATTAAAACCGCTTACTGTACATATTATTGTAATATTATACAATGACTTCATCTTGTTTTAACATTTTAGGAATCTCTTTGACAACTCGAATCCCTATACAAGTTTCAAAACGTCCCATCTGACCCAAACCCTTAGCCAATTTGTGTTTACAGTCTTATTTCACTTAAGAATGTCTCAACAACTTCCACCCAAAAATTCGGTTTGCAATCGATTGGCATTGGCGAAATATTTTTTGACATCAAAGGGCGGAGCTACGTGTACTTTTCCGCAAGGGGCTGGGATTGTGAGCGTAGGTTTCGAAGATTGGTCTCAGGCCCCGCCCCCTGACCCCGGAAAATGATTTGCTGGCAACAATGAAACTCAAATGGAATCTGAGATGGGGCACGGTCAAGGAAAGTTTATTTCACTGTATAAGCTCAGCTCCATCATATAGAAGTTGTATCATTGTACTGAAATATTATATGGAAATAATACATATTATGGAAACTGGACTCCTCACTCCGGGCATTATTCAAGTGCCGAGCTCAGAATGACTTCGAAATACTTTTTTTTTATTTAGACTTACTGTAGTGATGAAAATTTATTTCACTGATAGAGTCGGGAAAAAAAACGTTTCGGTGGTATTTCAAAGTTGAGATGTTTATCTCCACTCAACTGGAAGACACGTTTGGGAAAACACTTTTCCTTCACTGTAAAAATGGTGAATTTTAGAAGTACATTAAATTAGATCTTTTTGACTTTATCTCATTTCAAATTTCATTTGGAGTCAATTGGCATCAGCCAAAAAAGGTTTTGCTCAGTGGCTGGAGCTAACGAGCAAAACTGGACACCTTCACTGGAATTATCGGTCTTCTTTGAAAGATACCCGGAGCTCGGCCCCCTGATCCGTGCATATCGACTTAAAATTGAATTTGAAATAGAACAGTCTCAAAATAATTGTTTTGAATTAGTTCTCAAAACCCCATTTTTACAGTGAAAATAAAAACGAGGAAAAATGGAATCTTCCTGCGCCTTTTTAACTTAAAAATATCACCAACAAAATCTTTGTCTGACTTTACTGGCGAAATGCATTTTGTATTCATCACTGAAGTAGATCTGAAAAAATAGTTTGAAATGATTCTAAATTCGGCACTTGAATATGCCCCGAGTGAGCTGAGCAGGTACTATGTTGAATTTCCTCTCGGAAAGCTAAGTAGTTTTGTTTGTGACATAACAAATAGTAAGATTCCATTCGACAACAAAAAGATTTCAATTCAGTATAGGCAAAAATCTAAATATATATATTTCTATATATATTTGATTCAAGTCAGGCCTGATAACTTTAACTCATGGAAAGAGAAGCGAAATATCCCTACACTAACTAACCTGGCTGCCTGGGCGTGAGACCCGAGCCGCCGGCAGACGGAGGCACTACTACCCCGACAACGTGAGGAGGAGCAGCCTGCGGCGGAGGCGCGGGTACGCTGAAACTCTTGAGCGGATGCGGGGAGCGATGCTGGTGGCCCACGGACCGCAATGTATCTGACCCGGAGATGATCTGAGCCCCTGAGCTGGCGGTGTCGTATCCCGCAGTGGTGCTGGGACTGGAGGGATCCGGTGACGCCATGAGCGACTGCTGTTGTGGCGGACTGGACTGGATCGTGGGAAGACGTTGCATCTGATGAGGATGATGATGATGCCGGGGGAAGACGTTGTGCTGCATCACGGTATCCGGTGGACGGGTATTAATTCCACCGTTATTATTCGCTACCGGAACTGTGTGCGTGTGTGCGCCATGAGGAAGAGGAAAGGAAAAAGGACGAGTGTAAGAGGGCATTTTTTAATTGTTTCTTATTGAATTGCTACTAGAGGGCGATAAAGACCCGGGGAAATGGGGATTTTCCCGTTTAGTTTGCAACCGAAAATCTAATTACAGACAACTGCGAAGGGGGGACGACTTATTTTGACCAGTCATGCACGAGATGGTACTTACCGTCACGTGCCGAATACTGCTGCTGCTGCTGCTGGTCCAGGGAGATCATCATCGGGCGCTGTGCTCGTCGGCTGAGACTGTTGAATTTGCTCATGTCATTGTAGGTTCGTCCGTCAATGTTATTTTTAATATCTGGAGAAACAGAAAAATGAAAATTTAATTAAAAATGTGCCAGAAAGCCCAGGAAGCGGATGCCGGGCACACCCGAGGGAAGAGTCAAAGACCTGGAATTATCTTTGATACGGTAACAAAGGATAACAAAGGATAGAGACGGACAAACGTACGCAAATAGGCGGGGAGGACGGAAGGCAGATAGGCAGATACGCAGATCGACAGACGAACAGACAAGCAAACATACAGACAGACAGATGGAAAGACAGACAGACAGACAGACAGACAAACAGACAGACAGACAAACAAACAAACAGACAGACAGACAGACAGACAGGCATACCGACAGCCACACAAACTTATGCCGTGCACTGACCAACAAATGAATTTGTTCGCTTCTGAAGTCTGTCCAATGTGGCGGATAGGTTGATGTTGTTGGTGTATTCATTGGAATGCTTCAAAATGGGAACGATTTCATGGGGCGATTTTTCGCCGGTATGCTTTAATTCCAGATTGTCATTGTGGTGAAGCCAGAGATCTGGCGGCTTCAAGTCACCATTTCCAAATGGGTGCTTCCCTTTCTTGTTGCCCTTTGCTGCGTGATAACCCGAATTACTGTAACAAAAAAGATGGCTTCATACCCCTCATTTATCTGAGCGAAACATCATTTTACTCGGTACGAGCCATAGGTGAGCAATTTCCATCTAATTGGCAAAATTATCAGGCATGAGAGAGCAGGTGCGCTATGCCTGTTTTATCAAAGTAACGTACCCTTTTCTCGAGGCTGCCAAATTCCGGTATTTTCTTCGGCAACAGTAGACGATGATTACGACTGTAAAGAGGATGAGGCAGGCACAGGCAACGCAAGCAATGATGATGTAGAGCGTGTTGGTGGACAAACCGTCCCCGTCTGCAAACCAGATAAAACATGGTGACTCTTTTTTTTCATCTATGAATAGAATGAAAAGAAAAACGAAAAACATATTGTAATGGTTGCTATTTCTAGTTAACCTCTCAAATGGACTACGCATGTCAGTAATCAGAGGTGCCTTAATAATGGAATCAGCGGTTCTCTAAACACAAAAAGTTACCCTGAATCCGCGCGGTACCACTAAGCAAGATAGGAGAGTAAGGATATGCCGAGAGAAAAAAGAATCTAAGCAGCTAAAGAAGCCGGTAAACATAGAAGCAAAAGTAAAAAATGTCACGCAGACAGACATAATACGGTATAAACAGTAGCGAGCCCGGCAGACAGACAGACAGACGGACAGACAAATACATAGACAAACAGACAAACAGACAGACAGACAGACTGACAGACAAACAGACATACAGACAGAGAGACAGAATGCTATTTGAATGCATTGAACATGCATTGAACCACAGGACAAAGAGAAGGGATAGGGAAGAAAAGAAGAGCCGGGAAAGGAAGGAAACCCCCAGAGTGAGGCAATAAAGCAGGAAAAGAGAAAATGAGACCAGTCTGAAACTGCGCGTAAATAAGTGGACGTTTAGCGCCATATTATCCATCTCACGAACCTTCAGAGTACGACCGGCTGGGGTCGCCAACCGGGGTCGTGTAGGAGACCACTGTCGAGTGCGGGCTGTATCCTTTACTATTTCGTGCCTGAATCTTGAAAAAGTACTTCGTGTTGGGTGTGAGATTTCGGATCACCGTGGTCAGCTTGTCCCCGACAACCCCTTCAACGGACCATTCAAGGTCGTTTAGTGAGTTGTCGGACGTGAAAAAGACGAGGTATCCCGTAATGAGGCCGTTCGATTGCTCCGGGGGAGCATAGTTGACAATTACTGCGGTCGGATTATTATGCACCGGCATAATGGTCAAGTCTTGCGGGTAGGACGACGGTGCTAGAGTATTTAGCAAAAAAATCGTCAATCATTAATCAAGTCGTAACTTCTTTAACCAGTACTCGTAGTGGTCTGCTTGTTTATAAACTAAGTTCCTATTGAAACATAACACAAAGGAACATAAATTCCAAGCGAACTTTGATTAAATAACAAGGATTTTTTAGATTTGAAAATAAGATTTTACGTAAATTATCCCAATAATTAATGAACTGAAAACCTCTTTTAAATAGTTTTCCGCCATTTAAAATAACTTAAGTTCTAACCGCGAGTACTAACCTGCTTCGAAGGTCCGGTTGACCACACTCAAGCTCCACGTGCTCTGAACACGCCCCTTGGAGACCTTGACCTCAAACATGTACGGCGTATTAGCGCGCAGTCCATCCACCGGGACCTCCAAGTCGGAGGACTCAACGGTCTTGGGTCGCTGGGTTTCCGCGTTGACGCGCGAATACCGCACCGTGTACAGCCGGTTGTCGTTGGGCAGGGCTCCCTGCGCAAGGGATGAGTCGGTCCAACGGACCAGCACGGTGGTGTCGGAGATGACGATGGCCTGCAGTCCGACAGGTGGCAGCACCACCGTCTGCGTTTCCGCTGGAGCTATAACGAGAATTAAGAGTTACATCAATCAGTCAAGCAACCGAAATAACGACAATCTATTGGCCGGTTTCTTTTACGGGCTACCCAGTGCTTTGTTTGGAAATTTGTGCCTGATTACCGGTATTAATAAGGAGCTTAGATTGCACCCTAACAAATCTCAAATTTAGTCACTGGTCATTGTGTCATATTTTAGGTCAATGGCTAAAATAAATTTCCGGCTCACATATTACTCTAGTTTATATATTTAATTATATGCGTATAATATACACTTAGAATAACATTTAGTTCTAAATACAAATTATGTCAAAGAACACATCCCTTTACTACCTCTGCAGTTTAGATTCAGTTTAAAATTAGAATTATTTGATCGAATCTGGGTTCTAGCAGATGACATTACTCAGTACATTGCAAATACCGAATTACGGTGTTGTACGCCTCGTTTCAATCACGCGTTTCAAAAATAACCGTTTGACATGAAATGCCTGTTTTGGCTCGACTTGGTAATAACAGTTTGAATGTTATTCTCCACAGGAAGCTGTTTGAATCCCGTGAGAGAGAGATCAAATGGGCACCATTCAAGAATAAACGGACTAAGGGCACATTTGATGGGCGACCATACCTGAAGGGAGCCGGGTCGTTACGGTCTCATACGTCGGACGTCCGTCGCCCATGTTGTTGAACGCACGGAGACTGATAACATACTCCGATCCCGGTTCTGGAAGGGCAAAAACAACCATAAACATTAAATAAAAAGCATAGTAAATACTAACACCACAGCCAAAACAGTGCAAAATAAAACTAGTACTCTTACAAAATAAAATTATGGATCAGTATATATCGTCTAATGACTCAACTGTTGACCAACGTTTGTGAGTAGAAAGTGAATGTTCCGAGACCTCGCTCCCATCAACAGATTTAGGCAATGAAACTCTTGGGATTGTAGCTTTCTACGCAATTTTAACCCAGACAGCAGCCGTTAAAACTTTGTATCACCCACTACCTGATTCATGTTGCATTGGTAGCGTAGAAAGTAAAATTTCATGTCAGGTATATGCCTGACGGCCAGCGACGTTACACTCAGGCTCAACAAAAATGACTAATTTTCGGCAAGTCATTCTGGTATTCTGCGGCGCGTCTTTCTGGCAGACTACCGCCACCCTCTGGTCACACGTCGCGCGAGCTCAGGATCCGATACTTGCGGACGGTAATGACGTCACAAATAGACCAAATCTCTCGCCGACGACTGAGAGTCAGCTTTATTAAATATTTGATATTATCTATCTGTTGTTCGATTTTTTCTATAACTGTTCCTTAATTGGCATCGGTCGAAGTGCTTAAATTTAGTCGTTTTCATTGGTTATATTTACAGTAAGTAATCGAAACTTCGAAGTCAGAACAATATGCGATGAGAATAAGGTTTTGACTGGATGCTATACCAATGGAAAATGAGTTCCAATCTGATACCAATTTACTTACCGAGTTCGTCGATGGAAAAGATGCGGTCCTTGCTGTCTACAATCTTCGAGTAAACATCGGGAATGCCGATACCCCATCCGATGGTGTAGCCACGCACTACAATGTTTCCGTCGGTCGGCGGCGACCAGTTGACCACAATACTCTTGGCGGTAGGACGAACCCGCAACGCCGACGGTTGACCGGGAACGCGCAGCTCGTCCAGATCGTCACTGAAAGTCTCCCCGCTGAGCCAGTCGGTCGGCGGACCGGTGCCGTTGATGTTGGTCGCTGCGATTCGCAGCAGATATGGCTGGCCGCGTTCCAGGTTGATGATCGTAAAGGCTCGCCGAACGCCGTCAACTGTAGCCACGTCCGTCTTTTTAGTACCCTTGTTGCGGTAGCGGATTTTATAACCGGTGATGGCGCCGTTCTGGAGGGAAACGGCAGGCGGATCCCAGCGAACTGTCAGGCTCTAAAAGGATCAAATGGCAGGAATACAGACATAGTAAAAGACTGACTGACCGACAAACTGATACACAAACAGACAGACAGACATACAGACAGACAAGCAGTCACAGGTGAGAGCGATCCTTACGTTTGCGCTCGTCGGTTCGATCAGGACGTTTTCCGGAGCGCCAGTAGGAACGTCGGAGTAAGTCTTGACTGAAACCTCTGCCGTACCGATCCCGGGACCGTTCTCATTAAACGCCACCACTGTGACTATGTACTCGACGAACGGTCGCAAGGAACCGAGAACATACTGGCGTTTCTCCGTGTTCACGTCGGTGGAAGCGACGCTTCCGGATTCGCGGTACGAAATCTTGTAGTTCTTGATGGAACCACTTGCATATTGCGGGGGATCCCATTCGACTTTGATTTCAGTCGTGGACAGGGGGAAGACGCGGAAGTTGCTGACTGGACCAGGAACATCCACTGTAAGGCAATGAGAGGAACAGTTGAAACAACAAGTGAACATTGCCAGTATATCTATGGGTATGTCTGTCTGTCTGTCTGTCTCTCAATCTGTCCGTCTCTCTGTCTATCTGTCTGTCTGTCTTCACTGTCGTGTGTTAGCAAGTCAACAAACCTTCGGGATGTGTTCGAACAGTTAGCTCTTTCGTACTATCTCCTGGTCCGAAGTCATTGTAGGCCACAACCCGGAAAGCGTAGTTCGAGTCCGGCCGGAGACCCTGAATGTTCGCCTCCTTCTGTGTAGTCGATGTGTTGAAAACTCGCTCGCGGGTTGAGCCGACTTGTTTGTAGTAGACCGAATAGGTCAACACCGCACCACTATTAGTGACCAACGGGGCCAGCCAGGTTAACGTTACAAAGCGGGAACTAATCAAGCTAGCGGTGAGATCACGCGGAGCGGAGGGGGTATTAGTGGGCGGGCTAGCAGCACCTATTAGGGAAGTATGGAGTTTATAGAAGGTCGGCACTTTGGCATCTGAGAAAAGGAACAAAAAAGAAACAAAAAAGTAAACAAAAGGAACATAAATAGAATGGCACGCAAATCGAACAAAAGGAACACTAATAAAAAGAACGGAAGAAAACAATTACCTGCATCCAGAACGATCAGTTGCGCCGTCCCCTGAACACTGCCTGCAGCGTTTGTTCCAAAACATTGGTAAACCCCAGCGTCGGATTGAACCAATCCGAGGATCCGCAGATTCTTCCCATTGTCGATCTGAAAGTAGTCACTGGGGATGACGACGTCGCCGTTCTTCATCCACTGGATTGTTGGTTCTGGAGTGCCGCGAATCTCGCATTCCAACAGAACGTCTGAGTCCTTCCGTCCATAGGTGTCCACCGGTTTCTTAACCAAAACCGGAGATTCTGCAACAGCATTATCAGATATTTTTCTATCAGTTGCGTAGGCAGTAGTTTAAGAGTGAACTCCATACCGTGAACTTCCAAGGTGGAGATGATATCGACGGTGTCGGCGGAGTTCTCCGCGCGGCATTTGTACTGACCAGCGTCGTCCGGTTGGACGCTCTCAATGTGGAGATTCCCTGAGCCCACCACGGAAAATCGTGAGGCCTTCAGGTCGATAGAGACGCCGTTTTTCAGCCATGTGATGGTGGGTGTGGGAAATCCGTAAGCGGAGCATTCGATGGTGGTGGTGGTACCACGTTGGAGAGTCAAGGTTTTCGAGCGGGTGGAGAAAATTGGTGCCTGAAGCTCCGCGTCTGGATCTGTTGGAAGCATACTTTTCAGCAGATCCGCAGAAAATAACAAAGGACAGACTGACAGGCAGGCATGCAGACAGAAGACGGATAGACAGATGGGAGAAAGATGGACGGATGAACGGATGGATAAATGAACGAACGGATGAAAGGACGGACAAACGGACAGACGGACAAACAAACGGACGAACGAATGGGTGGACGGACAGATGGACAGATGGACAGGCAGGCAGGCAGACAAACAAACAGACAGACAGACAGACAGACAGACGAAAACAAAACAAAAAATGTTTAGACTCTGACCTGGGTCGCCGTCCACCATGAGCCGACCGACAGCGCTAAACCGCTCGCCCTCGGCATTCTGTACTTTACACTTGTAGCTTCCGGCGTCCGCGGACCGGACACTCTCAATCTCCAGCGCTCCACTGGGCAGCACCAACATCCGCCCATCGCGCAACAACAGCCGATCCTCCTTGAACCACGTCACCGTCGGCTGCGGTCGGCCGGGAACGTAGCAAGCCATGCGTGCTGTCTGGCCTTCGATGCGTCGCTGATCCTGCGGCTCATCCTCAAAGGGCGGAAGCGCTAAAGAAGAGGCAAGAATCGCGGTCAAACTTATTAAAAATCGTCAGTCGAACGCAAAATAAGGCCAGCCACCATTCACATTTCAAGACACAGGCAGTTTGCTTGAGTGGCTTTTATTACAGCGAAATTGGACGTCGCCTGATTCATCATCATCTTCCTCCTTTACAGAGACACCCTCCTGTAGTGGACAGTTGATGGACTTTAAAGTCCGACCCTCCAACACACACATATATACATATCATTGCTTGGGTCTTCAAAAGACGCTTGACATCCTCCTCAATAGAGGGGACTCCCATTAACGATCGCGACCTCCTTTAGTCGCCTAACCCTGTCAGAAAATCTATTCAGTCACCCTCCACTCGCTCTCGTGTCGCATTTTAACGATTTAATACCCCATTTTCAGTGTACTGAAGTTTGCTCCGTTCAATAAGCGAGAGGCCCAAAACAAATCAACGATATATGCAAAAATCGGTACGTCCAGTGGGGATTTTCAAGAGGCTGACATCTTTCCGTGTGGGACGTCCCGTGAGAGCAGATCATGACTGGATCAAGACGGAGAGTGCGGTTTGACCCAGCTGACGTGTACTCTCCGGCAGGGGCTCGTTTAGCGTCCTTACAAGTCTGAACCAGGACCAGGGGTGGGTAAGGGGTGGGTCGGGGTTGGGCAAATGGGCAAAAGGCATTTTTTAAAATATTGAATTCAAAATTCGGCCCTCTCCTAATCATTCTGAAACTCGTGGTAGTGGGGGGGGGTCTGTTTTCCCTAGGCCCCCTGGGATATAATATATTTTCAAAACCGTCAGTTTTCCATCAAATTTGTAATTTCTTGGGATTCAATATACGCACCATAGTAATAAGTGCAAATTGTAGATTAAGAACGTTCAATAATGGACCAAATTTTATGGGAAATTTTCAAGTATTTTGAAATGCCCCAGAGGGTCTTGAAAATCAGACCCCACAACCCTTAAAAGTGTGTCCAAATGATCAGGAACAAAACACCGAATTTTGGGTTCAATATTAAAAAAATGCATTTTGCCTCTTTGTCCCTTTGCCCACCCCCTGGCCCTACCATGAGGGGTCTTAGTTTCGACTTGTAAAGACCCTGAGCGAGCCCCCTCTCCCTGGTGTTCCAGAGTGAAGTCGCTTTTTCTCGTGGGCGTTCGTCCCCTGACGTCTTGCGGGTGACCGACGACGACCCACCCACTGATCTGGAGTAATTTCGGAATAAAATTTAGTCGGGGTTGTTGGGGGGGGGGAAGGGATGGTGGGGAGAAAGCAAGGGACGCTTGATAACGCGGCTGTCGATCAAGTTTCCAAATTTGATTACCCCCGTGACGCAAAGTAAACCGCATCTCGTTTGCGAGATCTGGAAGTCGAACTTTTTTCTCCGCTCCCGCCTCTTTCGGATGGGAACGCGGTAATGGTGCTCATTTCCGCCCGAATCGGACCGGCGTTTTTCACGGGGGAGACGACGGACGGTGACCCACACTCGCTAGGGGAGGGATTGGGTGACCGGAAGGGCACTCACGTAATCGCTCAGCTTGGTGGATGATTAAGAACTGAGAGAGCCTAAGAACTTATATCAGAGAGGCCATTTCAGAGGCTCTTTTTAGCGTTATTCACCAACTGAAAATACTCATATAAGCTTTATGCAAGTCTGTAGCAGGGATGACAAAAGTAATTTAAATCAAGTTAAAGGTTCATCAGTGTTTTCTCAGTTTCTGTATATTTTAAATTAATCTGAATTTTTAATTAATTAAATCGAAAACAGTAAAAAAGTGCACATTTAAAAGGAATTTCAAAATAATACTTTATTAGTTATATTATATTTTGTAGTTAATTAAAGCTTCCCCTGGCTCGTCGACAAATAGGTGCGCCAAAGCACAAGTGAGTACCTAACATAAAGTATTAATATTATATTGCACATGATATTATGACAATTTTCCAACATCTCGTTAGATTGAGCAAGGTGTCTGAAATTGGATTTCATACATTTACAGACACTCGGATGCCAGTGCCTGGCAGCTTTGTAAGAGTCTCTCGACCAGTCTAAAAATAATGTTCAAGATTTTATCTTAATTTTGAAAATATTTTTATGCCTTTTCCAAGTAACTCACCATAAGGCGTAGTCCCTTCTAAACACATCTCGACCCGAAAGTAATGTGAAAGAGACCGATTAACTAACTCACTGCCAAATTCCCGCCACGCTCCTCGTCCAACTCCCTGACTGCCACGTGGCCCTTTATTATTATGCTATTTTGCTCCGTCAGAACCACGACGACACACAGAACTTTTAACCGGAAACGCTTGACCAACACACATACAACATAACACAAAACCCAATGGATCGATCCCACCCGTCACTTACAGGCAATCTGCAGTTTGGCAGGCCGACTAACGATTGTTCCGAGGCTGCTGCTGGTCGCACTACACTGATACACCCCCTCATCCGGGCGATCCTCGCCGCGACT
>LRSR01012198.1:0-10117 GCA_001579985.1 Hypsibius dujardini | reverse complement strand
CCGCTGGGTTGATAAAGTGTCTGCCTGAATTTAGCAGTCAGTCTCAAGTTGCCAGATTATAGATGTGTTCAGGTCGCAGCGGTATAAAGGTCGACACGGCTCAACATGTTAGAAGGCCGATCAAGGGACGGATGGACGCATGGACGGATGTACGGACGAACAAGCGGGCCAGCAAAAAAACATATGGCTAAACAAACAGAAGAACAGTAATACAGACAGACAAACCGACAGACAAACTGACAAACAGACAGACAGACAGACAGACAAAAGACAGATAGACAGACAAAAAACAAATAGACAGACAGGCAGGCAGGGCAGACTAGCAGACAGGCAAAGGCACGCAAGCACCATAAAACTAGGCACATATACGCAGGAAACATAGAGAATAGACCTGGAAGGACATTTTTCGCCAGTCGGTCACTACGGTCAGGTCGGTCGGCTAGCCGTTTGTTCACCAAGAGAAGTAAACCGATCAGTTTTAACCGGTATTCACTAAGGAGCGAGCCATTTCAAAAAAGAGAGCCACACCCCGAACCGGCTTTCACCCACCAACCAACGAACCGCAGCGAAGTCAGGATTGAGAAACAGACACGAGCGACATAGACAGCAAACCGTGTCTCCCCCTTTTACGGTATGAATAATACAATACCCGGCAAATCTGCCTCAAGTTCCGGGCTCTCGTCATCGTTTACGGACAAGAACCTCGGGCGTGGGACTTAAGATGAGAGGGGAGGATAAAAAGGGACTTGGGTGCTTATCGAATCACGACCGGAACGAGAGTCAGGCAGGCAGGCAGGCAGGCAGGCAGCGCGACGAGGCATTCAAAAGCAAATCAAAACTGAAAATTGATTTCTTTTTGCCCGCTCATTCATCTGTCTGTCGGTCTGTTTGTCTGTCGGACTGACTGACTCTGGCTGACTGACTGACTGCCTGCTTGGGTGACTAACGAACCCTCAAGGGGGATCGATGAAAAAAGGGAACAACGTACCCTCTGCGAAGAGAGGATGAACCGCCGAGAGAGCTACCACATGGAGAGTGCTTCGTGTCCGGGAGGAAGTGGAAAAGAGGAAGCGTTTCACGTTCAATATATGTGGAGTAGAGTAATAACACATCGCGCGTGAGAAAATTAAGGAAATTGTCTCTCGCGGAAAGAGGCGTCCGATCTCTTTGTTATCAAGTGCGACAGTGATACGCGGAGTCTACGACAAGAGGCGAGAACTTGACGGATGGCGATTACAAAGTTTTACGCGGAAAAGATCGGCTTGGCTTGTTGTGTGAAAACGCTAAGATAAATGGCTTGATTATGGAGTGGACGAGTCAGCGGATGTATTCAATGGTTGCATGATGCGCGTGACCTTCGGTGAATTCCACGTGAGGAAAGAGGCAGACAGACAGGCAGAGAGAAAGAAGGACAGAGAGAAAGACAGAGAAAAAGGCAGACAGCCAGCCAGCCAGCCAGCCAGACAAATAAACAAACAGACAGATAGACAGACAAATAGACAGACAATCAGATAGACATTACCGGTCTATATTCTATCGTTCAATCAATTGGCTCCAATGTTCAGCCATGCTTCTGTGTGCAGAAGTAAAAAGAAATACAGGATTCAGGCAAATATGACTTGACCGACTTTGTTCGGCCTTCGGAATTGTACATCTTATGCTTTACCGTTGACCTTGGCAAGTGAAGAACCTGCAATCAGTTTTAAGTACACTGGCGAATGTTTATTTGTTACCAATATTTATACAGACTGATAATCAATTTACGTCACATACGTCAAGATCTATATCATTTGAACCCAGGGGCTTATCGCGACTAAACGGTATGTATTCCTTCCACCACATCAGTATTCTGACATCAGCAGAAATGTGCCCCATGTGGGGTCGCTTTATGTGACGAAACTTCTGGTAAGACTTCGAACCCAAATCCGTGTAATCGGCATTTGTCTGCTTTTTTGTTTACAAAACTGTCGTTTTCTTATTGGATTGCTTATATGTCCTTTTTTTGTCTATCTGAATATTTGTCTGTCTCCCTGTATGTCTGCTTGTCTGTCTGTCTGTCTGTCTGTCTGTCTGTTTGTCGGTTTGTTTGTCTGCCTGCCTATCTGTTTGTCTGTCTGTCGGCTGTTTGTCTGCCTGTCTATCTGTCTTTTTGTCTGCCTGCCTGCCTACCTGTTTGACTTTCTGTGTGCTTGCCTGTATGCTTACCTGATTGTCTGCCTGACTGCCTGCCTGAATGCTTGTTTTCTGTCTGTCTAGCCGTTCGTAAGCAGTAACGGCAGAGCTATTATTCATTCCCTGAACTGTAGACAAAACTTATCAGGTCAATCCTTCTCCAGATAAATTTATACCAATCTCATTTTAAGTTTAATTCAGTACCGGTAATCGTTCACGTCATTCGTTAACTGCATCAACGCCCATTTACCCCATGCAACTATCACCCCATTCGCCCCGCAGAAGGCACAACATGAACACATGAACACACCCTTCATTCCATATCAGCGTCTTGATGTAAATTGCCCTAATGGTTCCAGGAGGTGGCATCCAGCTTTAAAGACCCCCGTGCAATAACAATTTGATTCACTCAGTTCAAGCACAACTGATTTTTTCAGTGATCTGCCTTTCAGTGTTCCCTTTGGTCTGTCGATCTGTCAGGCAGTTTATTCATGCCGAAAATGCGTTAGCCGTAGTACATTTAGATGGTCACTAGTTATCTGAGTCCGGCAATAATATGTCGACCACCTTTTCTGGTATCACTTGTTTGCTGGTCTGGTTATCTACACGTCTAAGATATCTACTGGAGGATTGTCTCTGTTGTCTTTTTTCAACGTCTGGCATTGCTTGTCTACCAGGTGCCTGCCTGTTAATGGAGTAACGAATATATATTGTCTGGCAATTTATGTTACTGGTTTCTATACATGTGCACTCATACTTTGCCAATTAAAATATCTCAATTAAATTAAATATCTGCTTGTGCGTCCGTCCTTCTGTTTTCGTTTTCCTGTTCATCAGTTTGCCTGTCTGCTCGTCTGTGTGCTTGCCTTGCTGCCTATATGTCTATGTACTTGTCCTGCTGCCTATTTGTCTGAATGAACATGCTCCTGCCAATTTGTCTGTCTGCCTTTCTGTCTATCTTTTTACATCTTGTGTTCGTTTGTATGTGTCTATTGGCCCGTGTGGCTATTTTTCTAGCTTATCTGTCTCTGTATTTGTCTGTGTGCATGTATTCCTGCGTGCTAGTCGTCTGCTCATCTTCTCAATTGCCTGACTGCAGGCAGGCAATTTTAGCACGAATTGTCTGCCGCAGCAAGTGACCATCTGATCGTTTCCCCCTAATTGCATCAGAGTGCCATCGCGCGACATTGATTTAACTACTCCGACAACTGCCTGTCACAATCCGCCCCCCACGCCCTTTTTCCCCAATCCAATCCATTTCAGTCAGCCACATTTTTTTCCCACTTAACACCCGTGCCGGTGCCTGCCTGCCTGCCTGCCCGCCAAGTCAGAAGCAGCAACAGCCGGAGAGAAACATGTCGGAGGCAATATTTCTGCTCTTCCTTCCGCCCGCTCCACGCACAACCAAAAACACTCGTTACATTGTATACCCGGTGTTCGGAGAACATCAGCAGCGTGTTTCGTGTGTGTGAGTGTCTGTCTGTTTTTAATTAAGTCGCGCGATATCGCTGGTGACAGTGGGGGCATATTAGTAATTTAACCGCGATAAGAGCTCTTGACGGGTTTGCGAATCTTCTGATTAGCCGGTCCCTTGGACGGCTTGCCCAGGCCCTTGCCGCCCTTCCCGGCAAACTTCCCACCTCCGAAAGAGGTGCGCTTTCCGCCGGGAGCGCCGCGGCCGTCTTCGCGTTGTGGGCGGTCCGATTTCTTTGGCTTCCTGCGAACAGACAAAAAATGGATCAGAATTGATCTGTCTGTCTGTCTATCGATAGCTCTGTCGGCCTGACTGCCCCATCGTATTAGTTTGCCCATATGTCTGTTTGATTATCTTTATAAGTCTGTTGGACCCACTGTCTTGTCTGCTTCTGCGTGTCTGTCTGCTTGCTTGCCTGCCTGCCTGTCTGTCTGTGTCTGTCTGTCTGTCTGTCTGTCTGTCTGTCTGTCTGTCTGTCTTCGCTTCTGCTCTGCTCTGTCTTCTGTTTATCTGACTGCGGTTCTGACTCACTGTCTTTTGTGTCAGTATACCTATCAGTCTGTTTGTCTGCTTCTGCTTAGCCGACGACCTGCATGCCGGTCTGTACCGTAGTTCATTTTATTTATTTGTCTATCTACATATCTGCCTACCTGCTTTGACAGTCTGTCCTTTTGTTTCTGATGCTACCAGAGATGTCTGCCTGACTGTGCGCCTGTCTCAGCCATCTCAACTAATCCTACCAGAGCGGACTAACGAGATCTATAGAGACACCCTGTGTGGAGGAGGTGCAGCTCTTCGTGAAAGAAAACAAACAACTTGACTTTTCATCCTTTTGTGCATGCATGCATGCAAGCACAGACACACACACCAAGACAAACAACACCGGAAGTGGATGGGCACACGCTGACCAAAATAACCCAATGACTACGTGTCAAGCACGCCGTTTTGGTAGGCCAACTCGAAATTAATCAACAGGGTCTGAATAAAGGAAAAGAGGACGGTGACGTATGGGAACGCCGGTGGCTCTCTTTTTTAGCCGGTAACACCCCCATGAACTCCGTGCCTTCACTTCCTCTCTGCAGGAGGCAGCCCGGTAGAAAGCAGCGTGCGGATCAGATCATTCCCCGTGAAAATATCACGGGCTGAGACTGGTGTAAAAAAGAAAGACGCGTCATTCTGCTCGCACGAAAACCGAACACCTCCGCTGACCGGATAGGGAACCGCTACGCAAACGATGTCACAGGTAACAACGGGTCGGCACAGGTATAGTAAAACCGATATTGCAGTTGGATAAGCGTACCGGAACCAGTCAGACGCGAGGTAGCCACGGGATGGCTACAAACAGCCAGACGTGCACACAAGCTGGGAAGCAGGCAGACTTGCAGTCCAAAAGTTAGGCAGGCAGGGAGATAGACAGGCAGAAACACACAGATGGACACAAAGAGACATAAAAACAGACAGAAAATAGACAGACAAACAGACAGGCAGATTAGGCAAATTTACAAGACAGAAAGGTAGACATTTGGGCAGACTAATAAGTCGGCACACCGACAAGACTGCCAAACAGACGAGGCAGAGGCTGATGGTAAGATGTTCAGACAGGCAGACATTTAGTCCGACAGATAAAAGGCAGGCAAAAATTGAAGCCCTACTTATTGAACAGACTATACCATCACAGGACCTCGCCGATAAATGAGGCAACACGCAGCCATGGAAAAAGTCAGGCAGACACTGTAGACAAACCAAATAGGAAACAAGTACCATTACGGCGAACGGCTGGCCCGTTTTGATAGGTTTCCTTAACCAGGTAACAGCTTCCCTGTTTGATTTAATCGACCCCCTGAAACCCACCCCTCCCCCAACTTACGCTGATCTCTGCTTGATTCGTCCGAGGGCGCGCTCCTCATCCACTCGAGGCTTCTTGCTGGTAATCCCGTCGGCAATGCCCAATAACCGGCTCTTCTCCGCTTGGAAGTTATCCAAATTGCTCTCGAACTAAAAAAACAGAAAGAGACCCTTATCAAGAAAACGGAAAAAAACTCCCAAAGCATGCACGAATGCAAGCGTGGAAAGGCAGTCAGGACAGCGTCCAACATAGAACCAGGGGTGCATGCAGACAGACACGCACAAACAGACCAAGAAAAAACAGCTAGACAGGGATGCACAGACACACAAACACATAGTACATGAATAGACAAGAAAATGAGGCAGACAACGCAAGTAGAAAGACTGCCAGGTACATACAGATGCACACAGACAGACAATCCAACTAGACAAGACAAACAGGTACTGGATTGAATTAGTCCTGGAAATTTAATTAAAGTCAATTAAAAGAGGAATCGGAAATGAGGCAGGCAGGCAGGCTTGTGCTCCAACAGAGAGGTCGATGGACAGAACAGGCAGACAGACAGACAGGGTCAAACAGACAGACGGATAAACAGACAGACAGAGACAAGCAGACAGACAGGCAGGTAGACAGAGAGACAGACAATCCAAATAGACAAATAGATAAGCAGAGAGACAGAAAACTCAACAGACAGCTACAGACACAGGCGGACAGACTAACAGGCATTTCGGCATGCAGACCTTTCGCTTTTTGCCTTGATTCTTCGTGAGAGGTGCTTCCTTGGGAAGGGCTTCTGTGAACTTGCCGACTGATGCAGTCGCCGTGCGGGCAAAAGATGCTGCCTGGCTGACTTGAGACTTGGAAGAGGTCTTGCCCTCGGTGTGGGGTAGGATACCACCGGTTGGAACTAAAATGAAACAAAAACACAAATCAAAATTGCCTTCCATAACCATTCGAAGAACAGATAGTAAATCCACCTACTCTTGGTCTTGTGAGCTCTCGCCACATTCTTCAACCTCTGAAGCTCGTTCTTGGCGATGCGTTCCTTTTTCGCCTTGGCTTTCTCCGTGAAGGGATCATTCCTACCGTCTGCAAACGGGAATAAGCCACGGGCGTGTAAATTTATATTCATTCAATCAATGACACATCTACTCTAGAAAATGCGGCGTTAAATTTAGTGAGGATACCAATCATCAACCAAAACCTCGAAAAGCTGAATTTATTGCGCAGCAATAAAATGTAAAACATTGGGCTAACAAAATCCCAAACATAGAAGCTGATGAACGAATTAAACTAAAACGTTACATTGTATTTAATATAAAGTAAATAAATATATTTATTAAATATAAAGAGGTTTCAAATAAAAACGCATGGCTTGATATTATTCAAAAGGAAATCAATCTAACTATTTTGTTTGTTTCCAAATTAGTTTACAGAAAGTAAGTCGTGCCTACGAAAGTGATTTGAGATTAGTGATAAAAACGCAAGCCGTTTTATAACAAGAAGACATACGACTTTCGGAATGCAACTGCAATCATTTTTGCAGTTTTTTTAATTATTAAAAGGCTAGTTTTATCGTGAACTATGTTTACCCGGCAGTGAGACAAAACATGCACATGAAATATAGTAGGAAAACAGTGTTCCTGTTTCAATTCAATGGTTCGGGATGATTATTTTTCGTTTACATAAAGCTACCAGTAAAATTGTCAAATGAAATAAGAGTTCGATTGTTACCTGAATCTTTGGGCACTTCTGTCACCCAATCGTCGTCTTCCGTAGCGGCCTTCTTATATCCCCACCGCGGTTTCCACTCTCGCGTGGTCTGATCCCACACCATCCGGGACTGCTTGGTCTTGGTGATGCCCTTTTCCTTGGCGTACTTCTCCCATTTGGTCATGGGTTTCGCCTTGGGAATCTGTATAAACAAAAACCAGACACCGCACCAATCAGCCAATCAACCAATGAATCATGCACAATAAAATTGCTTGAGCAAATCAATCACAATAAATCAATCAATCAACCACAAAACAGCAATGCTAAACAACTATTTCACTTACCGGCTTTTCTCGGGGCAGGAAAGTAGTCGGCTTAGGCAGCTACAAGCACGAAATAAAATGCATAAAGCACTCTCCCATCGAAAAAGCCCAGAAAAATCTCACAGTGGTCACAACCGCGTCCTCAATCCGTTCCAAGGGAAGTGCCCACACTTTGTCCAGTAAAAGCTGCGCCAACTCTGTCATCTCCGTCTGAATCAGTGCCTCCACATCGTCACTGAATTGAAAATTCATTTTAAAAATTATTGTCTACCGGGATGCAGGTGAGAAAACGCAAAGGGAAGGCATGCCTGGCGGTCAAAGTCAGGGGTCGCGGATCACACGCTAACAGGTTCCCCAAGTCCACTTCCACGCCGTGCTGTTCTGCCGTTGCCGCGGCGGCGGCCATAGCGAGATTCGGATGGAGCAATAAATCCTCCAAAAAGAATCCAATTTCGAAATGGTCGAGAGATGGGGGAAGATGATGAAACCGACGAAGAACTAACTTTTCCACAGTTTTGTTGGTGATTGCTCAATGTGCGAAACAGCTGTGATGTGCAGTGCGCACTTGGAGTTGCGCACTGCGCACCCGGAGCACTGCGCTAGCGCAAGAGGCGTGGCAGTGACCAATAATGGTACGCTAGCCGAACTTGGAGAACAAAATGCATTTTTCTTTCACGGGTAAGGATAGTCGTGTGCAAGGTATTACTCGATAAATACATTGCAGACGACTATATGTTCCTTATGGGTGAAAGAAAAGTCACATTTATCAGTCGAGATTCGAAACTTGAGCGGAACACAGCCGTAGTGGTAGTACAGTATAAATTCCGGCCATTACTGTAAACCTTAACCTTGCTATCCTTCTAAACAATCCGTAGTTTTCTACTCTGTTTTCAGATAGGTGGAAGTCCCCCGTCGGGCAAAATATTGCTGCCAGAAATCAGTTTTAATTTTTAACAGAAGGACCATACTGACATGGACCGTTGGTTCGGTCGGACGGCGTTAGTGACTGGAGCATCAGCCGTAATCGAGTACGCCGTGATGCATGAGTTTTCCAACCATGGGCTGACAGTCATTGAATATCTTTGTGGCTGTGTCTGTTTTCAAGACCACCGCATGGAACCGAAACATCGAAGTAGTTTGCACGAAATAAATTCATTATTGCATTAGCACCAAATGAGTCTTAGGTATAGTATAGCTCACGAAAGAAATAAAGGATGTCCTAAGTATGTTCAAACAGATCGAGGAGCAGCATGGCCATGTCGATATTCTGATTAACAACGCCGAGCTATCCTGGAAGAGCGGAGGGAGAAATGGAAAGGGATGATCGATGTAAGGAATATCTCGATTCCAGAACGCCCATTTTGCAAAGCCCCACAGTACTGAAGGAAAAAAATTTCTGCTCCGTGATAGCTGAATGTGCTAGGACTCTCCATTTGTGCGCGGGAAGCTCTTCGCTTGATGGGAAAACAACGCATCATTGACGGACACATAGTGAATATCAACAGGCAAGTCCAAAGTTATAGTCTACCCGGCCCAGACAGAGAAGCACAACAGACAGACAGACAATGCACATATAAATAGCCAGACAGAATAGAGAGCCAGACATACAAACAGACAGCCAGACCGGCAGATATATACACAGACAATGCCCACACAAATAGACAGAAAAAGAGGCAGACATGCCAGCAGACAGACTAGCAGTCAGGCAGACAAACAAACAGGCTGACAGACAGATAAACAGATAAACAACAGTCAGATATATAATAGTACCACAAATACAAAGATCCGAAACGAAAAAATACGATTGCTTTGAATAATGGACCTTCTCCACAGTTTCGCCGGGCATCCCATCCCTCGGCATGATGCACTTCTACTCCGCCACGAAGCACATAGTCGTCGCCTTGACAAAGCGCTGAATGCTGAACTGCGCCAGAAGGCCTTTATCCTTGTCACCGCAAGACAACTTCATCCCTTCTCCCTCTAAGATTTCGCTTGCTCACGCCGTTTTAACTGACATATATGTGAAAAAAACAGAGCCCGAGCCCGGGCGCCGTCAAAACTGACTTTGCCGTACAATATCTTCACCGGCAACTCGCAACGCCTTCGCAGGCTTCCTCGGCATGACCATTCTGACCGCAAAGGGTATCGCCGACGCGTTGATCTACATGGTCAGCCATTACCATTCGTCCGTCACTGAAAAGCATCATAACGAAAGAATGCTTTAATAAATTGATAAAGTCTAAATCCACTGATTGTGGCACAACGCGTAACATCGCTTGCACCAAAAAAAAAACCACATAGAAAGACTACAAATAAGTGCAAAAATAAAACGAAGAAAATGGGACTTACTGACACACATACCAATCAATCAATCAATTGACAACGGCCAGCCGTACATGTAATCAAGCAAATCAATCAATCAAGCGACCACGTCTACGGCCAACAAACAATCCTCAAAACAACCAGTTGGAATCCCGGAATCCCGCGGTTCACGTCAGACTGTTTCACTCTCCGTCGTCGTTAGCTTTTCCGGCAGCTGCTCAATCCACGCCTCCTGGGTCTTGGCGTCAACCACGAGGTTGAGCCGGT